>PVIY010062942.1:0-10676 GCA_004026745.1 Myrmecophaga tridactyla | reverse complement strand
ACAAACAAACAAACAAAAAACAACAAAAGGGCAAAATGGCTGAAGTAGGTAGTGCTTTTACAATAATAACCCTGAATATTAATGGATTAAACTACACGATCAAAAGAAACAGATTGGAATAATGGATTTAAAAAAAAGCATGATCCAGCTATATGTTGTGTGCAAGAGACTAACTTTAGACTAAAAGACACAAATAGGTTGAAAGGGAAAAGATAGGAATACTCCATGCATATAATAACCAAGGGTAGCTCTACTAATATTGGACAAAAATTGACTTTTAAGTCAAAAGCTGACATGAGACAAAGAAAGGCACTATATATTAATAAAAGAGGAATTCACCAAAAAATAACAATCATACTTATGTACATAATCTTAGTGCCCTGAAATAAATGAGGCATGAGCAGGCAAAACTGAACAAAGAAGTAAACAGCTGTACAGTACTAGCTGGAGACTTCAATACATTACTCTCATTGATAGATAGAGCATCTTGATGGAAGATCAATAAGGAGGCAGAGAACTTGAATAATATGATAAATGAACTAGACCCAATAGACATATACAGAACATTGAACCTCAAAATGATGGATATATTCTTCTCAAGTGTACATAGAACATTCTCCAGGATAGACCACAGGTTGATTCACAAAACAAGTCTCAAATTTAGAAATATTTAAGTCAGACAAAGCATCTTCTCTAACCATAATGGAATGAAGCAGGAAATTAACAGGCAGAGAACTGAAAAATCCACAAATATATGGAAATGAAACAGCACTCTGTTTAACAATCAATGGGTCAAAGAGAGAATATAAAGAGAAATCAGTATAGATCTTGAAATGAGTGAAAGCAGGAACACAAGATGTTAGAAGTTATGGGATACAGTTATGGGATACGGTGCTGAGATGAAAATTTACAGCCCTAAATGCTTAATTAAAAAATGATAAAGAGCTAAAATCAAAGACCTAGTGGAACACCTGGAGGACATACAAAAAGAACAGCAAACGAATCCAAAAGCAAACAGAAGGAAAGAGAGAGAGGTTAGAGCAGAAGCAAATGAAATTGAGACTAAAAATAGAATAGAAAAAGTTAAACTCAAAAGTTGGTTCTTTGGGAGATCAGTAAAATTCATAATTCCTTACGTAGTCAGA
This sequence comes from Myrmecophaga tridactyla, assembly GCA_004026745.1. Taxonomy (NCBI): domain Eukaryota; kingdom Metazoa; phylum Chordata; class Mammalia; order Pilosa; family Myrmecophagidae; genus Myrmecophaga; species Myrmecophaga tridactyla. The sequence continues at coordinate 9,531 of PVIY010062942.1, read as the reverse complement.
CAGGGAAAAAAGAAGATGCAAATAAATAATATCAGAGATCACAGGAATACATTGCTTCTGACCCCACAGAAATAAAAATGACCATAAGAAGATGCTATGAACAACTGCATGCCAACAAATTAGACAAACCTAGAAGAGGCAGACAAATCCCTAGAAACACACAAACAACCTATACTGACTAAAAGAAAGAAATAGAAGACCTCAACAGACCAATTTAAAGTAAAGAGACTGAATCAGTCATCAACCCCCTCCCCCCAAAAAAGAAAGAAAATCCCAGAACCAGATGGCTTCACTCTTGAATTCTACCAATACTTCCAAGAAAAATTAATACCAATCCTGATCAAATTCTCCCATAAAATTGAAGATGAGGGCTACCTAACTCACCTAGCCCTCTTGTGGACAATGGACTGGGGTTGGTAATACAAGCATAAGAATATTCTTTCTTGAATTATAATAAATGTATGCTAATATAAGGTGTTAATAATAGGGTGGCATATGGGAAAATACACCTGATTTAAACTATTTTAACTATGGAAGATAGTTAATGGTACCATTTTAATATTCTTTCATCAATTGTGACAAAAGTACCACATTAATTCAAAATGTCAGTAAGGGGGGGTGTTCTATTTTGCTAGCTGCCGGAATGCAATATACCAGAAACAGAATGGCTTTTAAAAAGGGGAATTTAATAAGTTGCTAGTTTACAGTTCTAAGGATGAGAAAATATCCCAATTAAAACAAGTCTATAGAAATCTAAGGCATCCAGGGAAAGATACCTTGTTCAAGAAGGCCAATGACGTTCAGTGTTTCTCTCTCAAGTGGAAGGGCACAGGGCGAACACAGCGTCATCTGCTAGCTTCTTCTCTCTTGGCTTCCGGTTTCATGAAGCTCCCCAGGAGGTGTTTTCCTTCTCTTCTCCAAAGGTTGCTGGCTTGTGGGCTCTCTGCTTCATGGTGCTACAGCATTCTCTGCTCTCTCCTAATCTCTTTCATTCTCCAAAATGTTTCCTCTTTTATAGGACTCCAGAAACTTCCTCAACATGCTAACTGGCACTAATGAAAAGCCTACAAGTAACATCTGACTTAATGGTGAAAGACTAAAAACTTTCTTCTAGTATCAGAACAGGACAAGGATGCCCACTGTCACCACTGTTATTCAACATTGTGCTGTAAGTTCTTGCCGAAGCAACTAGGTAAGAGAAAGAAATTAAAGGCATCCAAATTGGAAAGGAAGGAATAAAAATTTCCCAAATCGAAGATGACATGATCCTGTAAACAGAAAATCCGGAAAAATTCACAACAAAGCTCCTAGAGCTCATAAACAATGCATGGCAGGGTATAAGATTAAACCAGTAGTATTCCTATGTACAAGCAATGAACAATAAGATGAGAAAGTCAAGAAAAAAAATTCAATTTACAATAAGAGCTAAAAGAATCAAATATCTAAGAATACATTTTATCAAGGATGTAAAGTATTTGTACACAGATAACTATAAACATTGATAAATCAAAGAAGCCCTAAATGAATGGAAGGGCATTCCATGCTTATGAATTGGAAGATTAAATATTGGTCAAATGTCAGTTCTCCCAAAGCTATTTACAGATTCAATGCAATCTTCTGGGAAAACTGTAATTCCATTTGTGAAAGAAGGAACAACTTATACAAAAACAACTCATAATGCATCAAAGATCTAAATTTAAGAGTCAGACCTATCAAACACCAAGAAGAAAACACACAGAAGCACTTTCATGTGCCGGGTAATGGTTTCATAGACATACCCAAAGCACAAGCAACAAAAGAAGAAGAGAATAAATGGGATCTCCTCAAAATTAAAAAACTTTGGGCCTCAAAGGTTTATTTTCATTTATCATGAAAATAAAATGACAAACTACCCAGTGGGAGAAAATATTTGGAATCCAAATATTTGACAAGCATTTAATATCCAGAACATATAAAGAAATCCTACATTTAACAATGAAAAGACAAACAGCCCATTTAAAAAATGGGCAAATGACTTACATGGACATTTCTCTGAAGAGGATATATAAAGGGCAAAAAATTACATAGAACTCAACATCATGAGCTATGAGGGAAAAGCAAATCAAACCCACAATGAGATACAATTTAAAACCCAGTAGAATTGGCTACTACTGAAACAACTAACACAAATATTAACAAGTGTTGGAGAGAACCCAGAGAAATTGGAACTCTTACTGGTTGAAATGTAAAACGGTGCAGCTGCTGTGGAAGATTGTTGGATGGTTTCTCATCAAATATAGAAGCATCATATGGCCAGGTAACCCCACTTCTAGTTATATACGCAGTTTTAGTTTGCTAGCTGCTGGAATGCAACACACCAGAGATGGATTGGCTTTTAATAAAAGGAGATATATTTTGTTAGTTCTTCAAAGGAAAGGCAGCTAACTTTCAACTGAGGGTCTTTCTTACGTGGGAAGGCACAGGGTAATCTCTGCTGGCCTTCTCTCCAGGCCTCTGGGTTGCAAAAACTTTCCCCAGGGTGATTCCTTTCTGCATCTCCAAAGGCCTGGGCTGAGCTGCAAGTGCTGAGATGAGGTATGCCGAGCTGCTTGAGCTGTGCTTCGTTGCGCTCTCTCATTTAAGCACCAACCAATTACATCAAACATCATTCATTACAGCAGGCACGCCTCTTAGCTGACGTACCATTGGCTCATGGCCACAGCAACAGAACTAGGCACCTTCACCTGGCCAAGTTGACACCTGAACCTAACTACCACACATCTCAAATATTCAAACACCGCCAAAAGCAGGGACTTGAACAGATATTTTTCACACCAATGTTCAGAGCAACATTCTTCACAATTCCCAAAAGATGGAAGCAACTCAAGTGCCCATCAACCAAAGAGTGGTTAAATGATGAACTGTAGTAATAGTATAATTATGAAAACTTTCTTTCATGAATTGTAACAAATGTACCACTCTAAAGCAGTGTTAGTAGTAGCATGGTATATGGGAACTCTGTAATTTATGCATGACTTTTTTGGGTAAACCTAAAGTTTTTATAATTTCATAGATACACACATACACAACTGACATTCCATGCCCATTTTGAATAAATATGAAGTTATACCAGTTAATTTCTGTTTCATATAGTAGTGGTAATCTACAGTAAGGGTTAACTGTTATTGTTAGTCTCTTCTCAACTGTCTGATAAAAAAAATGGGCCACATCCACAGCTCCTGTGACACAGCTTCCCTTAGGGAGGAAGAACTTAGAACTTGGAACTCAGATCCAAGTTCTCAGCTTAGGACAAAATTATTGATAAGCCAGACAGTGGGAAATAAAAGTTAGGACATGCTACCTACCTACACTTTACCACATGTAACACCAGATCTAAATCAAGCTGCTTCCTACCTGCAGTGATGATGCTGCCCCATTGTACATTTTGGCCCTGCTGTAGACAGGCATATCTTATCAACATCATCAATAGTATGACCTTCTTATAATGAGAGGCTTCTTCTCATTGAAAGAAGCCTTGTTCCCATCCCACATCCACTCACCAGTACGCTCTCTCGTGGCCTTCTGGCAGAGATCCTTTCTATTGAGCTTTTGAAATATCCTGAAGGTCACATCCCATGCTTGCTGTTCCTCGTAATGCTGGATCATTAGGTTTGCAAGATTTTCTTTGGTTGCCTTTTTCACTTCAGCCCAGGCAATCTGTGTGAGTCCAAGCTGCAAAGCCTCTTGCTTAAGGAGCTCCTTAAATTTTCTGAACTCCTCTTTTTTGAGTTCCTCCAGATACCACATAAGACCATAATCAGAAAAGAAAGGTGATGCCATCTTGTTCAGGGCTGAGATATCAATGTTCAGAGAGAGGAGCTCCAGGAACAAGGAATAAATGGAACCTGTGGAAAATTCATATAACTTGAGATGAAACATTCAGGCAGCACCAAGCTACTTAAAATAAATGGATTGAGATAATGAGTTTCTTGCATAAAATAGCACTTTGCTAGCTTTGGATAATGGGGATGACAGCAGAGAGTTCTTTAGAGTAGACCCATCTTTCCCTAGCTTCCCTCACTGAAATGCTCATGAAAACAATGATACCAGAAAAAAAATTCAATGTGACTAAGAAATAGGGATATCGGCCAGGATCTGCTAGCTACCCAAGAGGACTTCTAATTCCATCTCTGATGATGTCTGCTAGAGAAACAAAGTTTTAAAATTTCCAATGTTCCTATCCAGGAATGTGCTCGTAATAAAAATATAAAGATAAATATCAGATATAAACCATCTGTAACAATGAAACAGATAAGCCAAATCTGTCAAAAATGAAGGTTTGTTTAGCGATGGTATCTGATGAGTTCAATTTTAAGGCAAAAGCATGATGACAGATAAAGAGGATCCTGACACAAAAAGAGATGGCACCATTATCTGTCCTGCACTGTAAGATGTTAACAGCAGGGAAACGGCATGGATTCATAGGAACCCTCTGTACTATCCTTACAACTCTTCTGTAAATATAAAGCCATTCTAAAATGCTAAAGGTTATTAAAAACATAGATAAGGCAGACAAGGTATTACTGACATATTTAAATAGTTAGCGTTATTTTATGGATATTTACAGAGTCCCATACTCCACAATGAGAGAACATTCTTTTCATGCACACACAAGTCTATTGATGAGAGTCGGTTATGCGCTGGCCTGTAAAGTGCTTAATAAAAAAAGAAAAAGCCAACCGCATCGAGATCATCTTCTCGGCCACCGGTGCACTAAAGGCAGGTATCGGGAATAAAGCCAGCAAAAGGCTCGGGGTATACCTTGGAAAAATAAAATAAAACCACATTATTCATAATGTTCCTGCCCTGTAAAAGTAAACTAGGTAATTCGGAGTAAACTTTAAAATAAAACTTAATAGTAAAGACCGAAAATATAAGGGAGATTATTAAACAGTAAACAGAATGAGGACATAATTACAAAAAGGTCAACATCAGTGAATTTCAGCGGTTTCTGCCCTAAGGGCTTTGGCCAGTAGTTTTAAACAGGCTGCTTTTGGCAAAACCTGGAGCCTCTGGCCATTTGTATCTGAGACTCAAGTCCACCAGGGGAAAAGACCCTAAACAGATGGTTCTCCAAGTGGTTCCTTTTTTTTTTTAATTTTATTAGAGAAGTTGCTTACAGAACAATCATGCATAAAATACATGATTTCCATACACCACCCCACCACCATCACTTTGCATTGATGTGCAATAATTGTTATGGTCAAAGATAGAACAAATATTTAAAATGTGTTATGTTTTTTGAAACAGTAGTAGCCAGCATTTGAGAGATTCTGTGTTCGAGGCCCTGTGTGAAGCAATTTACATGGATCATCTCATTTAAAACACCCGATCTACAGGTCTGTGAAATATGTCTTTTGTAATTAAAAAATATTTTGCATCTTCAGAAGTTGTAGGTTTACGGAAAAATCATTTAAACATAAAGCATTTCCATATACCCTCCCCATTGTTGGCACTTGCATTAGTGTCTTACAATTGGAAGATTATTAGAATAGTACTATTAACTATCATTCATAGTTTATATTAGGTGTAGTTTTTCCTACATACCAACAATTAATACCTCATATTAGTATTAATATTAGTGTCATGCATTTGTTATAATTCATGAAAGAAAACTCTTATATTTGTACAATTAACTAGAGTCCATCACCTACAATAGGGTTCACTGTTTTATAGTCTCATCTTCTAATTTCTATTCTAGAAATATATATGACCTTAAGTTTCCCCTTTTAGCCACATTCACCTATATCATTCAGTGCTATTAATACACTCCCAATAATTTGCCACTGTCACCATCATCCATTTCCAAATCTTTAACATCTACCTAAATAGACTTTCTGTACAGGTTAAGCATCAGCTCCCCATTCTCTACTTCCATTCAATCCCCTGGGAACCTACAGTTGAGATTCTAACTCTGTGAGTTTATTATAATTAGTTCATATCAGTGAGATAAAATAGTTTTCGTTTTGCACCTGGCTTAGTTCACTGAGCACCGTGTCCTCAGGGTTCATCCATATTGTCACATGCATGAGGACTTCATTCCTTTTTATGGCTGAATAATATCCCATTGAATGGATAGACCACATTTGGTTTATTCACTCTTCAGTTGATGGACACGTGGGTTGCTTTCATCTTTTGGAAATGATGAATAATGCCACTATGACCATCACAGTGCAAATACCTGTTCGAGTCCTGCTTTCAGTTCTTTCGGCTATGTACCTAGTAGCGGATTGCCTGGTCATTTGGTAATTTCATATTTAGCTTCCTGATGAGAGGCCAAAGTATCTCCCACAACTGTACCATTTTACATTCCCACCGGTAGTGCTTAAGTCTTCCTATCTACCCTCATCCTACCCACCGCTTGCAGTTTTCTGTGTGTTTTTTTTTTTTTTAGTAGCAGCTGCTCTGGTGGGTATGTAAGGATATCTCATTGTGGTTTTGATTTGGATTTCCCTAATAGCTAGTGATAATAAGCATCTTTTCATGTGTTCTGTAGCCATTTGTATATCCTCTGGAGAAATGTCTATTCAAGTCGTTTTCCCATTTTTTATTGGGTTGTTTATTCTTATCGTTGGCAGAATTTCTTTATATTTTCCTAATATGAGGCCTTTATTATATATGTGGTTTGCAGAGATTTTCTCACATTGAGTAGGTTGTCTTTTTACTTTTGTGACAAAGTTACTTGAGGCACAAAAGTTAATTTTGAGACAATTCCTGTTTTAGTTTGCTAGGCTACTGAAAGTAACACCATGAAATGGGTTGGCTTTTAACAATGGTAATCCATAAGCTCACAAGTTTACATTTTCAGGCCATGAAAATGTCCAGATCAAGGCATTATCAAGAACATACTTTCCTCCCAAAGCCTTGTTTTCCTTGCTACATGGCAAGGCACATGATTGAGCCTCCTGAGTCTTCTGGTCTCTCCCTTCTCTTCCTGGTTTTGTTGCTTCCAGCTTCTTGCTTCTGTAGCCTTTTTTTCCCTTAGTCATCCCATTTATAAAGGACTCCAGTAACAAGATTAAGACTCATCCTTGGCTGTACCTTAATTGAAGTAACCACAGGAATGGATTAGCTTCTGGAATACACAGTTTCAAACCGCCACCCTCCACCCTCTGGACCCCCAAAAGACATGTCTTTTCCATGTGCAAACACATTCATTCCATCGCAATATACCAAGACCCTTAAGTAATTTCAACAACAATAGTAAGTACAAGTTCTCACTAAAGTTGCTCTGTCCTGGGGCATAATTCACCACCAGCTGTGCTCCTATGAAAGCTAGAGATACGTTATCTGCTTCCAACATATAACAGAGGGACAGTCATAGGATAAACATTCCCTTTCTCATGGGGAGAGTTGGGAATGAAAACAGGGTCATGGACCCGAAACAATCCTAACCCCCACAAGGCATACTCCATTAGATTTCAAGGTCTGAGAGTCATCCATGGAACTATGTTTTGTCCTCTGGGCCTCGTAGACCAGTAACCCAAACCCTTCCAACCCTGGCAATGCTCCCAGAAAATGCTGGGGTGAAGGCTCCAACATCTTCAAGCACCAGGATGGTGACCAGACTTTCCACAATCCCCCACACTTGAAAACTATCTTTTAGTTTGCTAATTCTTTATTCTGCCTGTTAAAATCTGCCATTGTATGCCTCTAGTATATTTTTCATCTTTACTATTGTGCCTTTCATCCCATTATTTTTTTCTTTTATACTTTCAAATTCTTCTTTATGCTCATACATTGTCTCTTAATATCCTTTATCTCTTTATGCATATTTTCCATCAATTCTCCTTGAATTGATTTAAGAGATTTGTTTTAAAATATGTCATTAGTTGCGCCAACTTAAGTCTCTCCTTAAGCTTTAATTTGCTCCCTTGATTCAGCCATATCTTCTTATTTCTTAGTGTGGTTTGTAATTTTTTGCTGATGTCTAGGCATCTGATCATCTTGAGTTAACTCTGAAGGTCAGTTCCTCCCTTCTGTGTAGGGTCCTCTTGTTGATTGGCTTCATGTTGAGGCTCTTCTTTGAAGCTTGGTCCAACTTATTCGAGGTATCTAATGTAGCTCATGTTTAACTTACCAGGTGCTCTAGTTGCTAGCTGCTGGAAGGCAATATACCAGAAACAGAATGGTTTTTAAAAAGAGGAATTTAATAAGTTGCTAATTTACAGTTCTAATGCTGAGAAAATGTCCCAATTAAAACAAGTCTATAGAAATGTCCAATCTAAGGCATCTAGGGAAAGATACCTTGGTTCAAGAAGGCTGATGAAGTTCAGGGTTTCTCTCTCAAGTGAGAAGGCACATGGCGAACACAGTCAGGGCTTCTCTCTCAGCTAGAGGGTACATGGCGAACATGGTGTCATCTGCTAGCTTTCTCTCCTGGTTTCCTGTTTCATGAAATTTGCTGGGAGGCATTTTCCTTCTTCATCTCCAAAGCTCGCTGGCTCTGGACTCTCTGCTTTATGGTGCTGCAGCATTCTCTGCTCTCTCCAAATCTCTTCTCCAAAATGTTTCATCCTTTATAGGACTCCAGAAACTAATCAAGACCCACCCAAAAGGGTAGAGACACATCTTCCCTAATCCAGTTTAACAACCACTCTTGATTGGGTTACATTTCCAGGGAGATGATCTAATTACATACAGTATTGAATAGGTATTATTCTGCTTTTACAAATTGGGATTTAGATTAAAACATGGCTTTTCTAGGGGACATACATCATTTCAAATCAGCACACCAAGTTTTCTCTGCTTTTCTTCATCTGATACTTTTCTTTTTCTTTGATTCAGCATTTGTGGAGCCTTCTCCATCTCTACCATCTTCCAGAGTTCTTACCAAGTGGGATTTGCCCCTGAAAATTTGCTAAATCCCTGGGGAGATTTTTCAGGGGCTGTCTAACGGTATCATGTTAGTGACATCACTCTAAATTGTCTCTAAAGAAACATCAGCACCAACGGATGGATTGTTAGTAATGCAGATTCCTGGGATCCTCACCAGACTTGAACCCCGAGGGTGGAGCAGAGTCATCTGCTTTAATAAACCTTCGGTTTGATTAAGGATAACCCTGCTAACAGTTTGCTCTGGGACCTTCCATTAGTATCAAGCAACTAGGTGATCAGAGGCCAGTTTATTCCCCAGAATTAAAGTATGGATGACACCCCTGCTGTGGGGAGAGAACCTACGAAAGTGAGAGGAGAGACTGCATTTTGATTAGCTACAAATAAATCTTAAATATTCACCAACACACACACACAACCCTATAACACCACCACAAAATCACTGGAGTCAATCTGCTTGGTCACAAATTCAATAATTTAACATCAAATTAGACAGAGAATTAGTATTCTAGAGGATTAGAGGACTGGTAAAGAGAAGTCCTCAAAAATCATAGAATAAAAGATGAAAAGCATTAGAGCTTTAGAGACTGAGGATATGATGAAAAGGTTTAATGCCTTTTATTGAAGCACCAAACAAGAAAAGAGAATATGGGATAG
>PVIY010062941.1:0-10676 GCA_004026745.1 Myrmecophaga tridactyla | reverse complement strand
TTTTTACAGTTAAATAATATTAGTTCAAATGTATAATGTATCTAAGAATGCCTGTCCAAAAATATCTCCTCCCCAATGTGTCAAAGGGCTTGAGATTCTTTCATGAGTAATTCTACTCGTGCTAAAACATTGAAAAATGCATTGGAATATTTTTCAGTAGGACGTACCCTTATGAAAATGTGCCATACCATGTCACCAGAATGTAAACATAAAAAATTGAATTTATTTCTTAAACTACATTTCTCTGAACTGCCCAGTTTCCAGGGGAAAAATTTAGACACCTGGAAGGAAAAGGTGCATCAAGGACTTCAAAGGTCAAATTTATCTAACTCACAGTTTTTTTTATGACATAATTGTTAAGAATGCAAAACATTTTAATTTTATTCAACAATCTATTTTTGCAGATAAGTTTCTAAAGGTTGATAGTGTTCTTAGTTGAAATACTGGTATGAGAAAAAAAGACTGAGATTCTCGGGAAAGTGGGAAGAGAACTCTCTTGGATGAAAACAGTGCTATGACTGCTTTAAATAGAAGAGCTTCAAATTCACTTACTCTTAATTTTCTTAAAATTTAGCTGCATAATTTCAGCATTCACAACTGCCAAAAGACAGAAGCAACCCAAGTGTCTATCAACCAATGAATGGATAAATAAAATGTGGTATGTACATACAGATATTATTCAGCCATAAAAAAAGGAATGAAGTCCTAATGCATGCAACAAAATGGACGAACCTGGAAGACATCATGTTCAGTGAAATAAGCCAGACACAAATGACAGATACTGTATAATCTCACTAAACTGAAAGAAATAGGATAATGACAATCTCAGCCATAATCTAGAATATAGTTACCTGGGGATGGGATCAGGATAGGGTATGGGAAGCTAAGGCTGGTAAGGTACAGAGTTCCTATTTGTAATGATAGAAATGTTTAGGTAATGGAAGGCAGTGATGGTAGCACAGCATGGTGAATGCTGCACTGAAATATACATCTGAATACAACCTAAAGGGAAATGTTAGAATGAATATATGGTAACAGATTAAAATTAAAGAAAAATTCATGGAACTACACTATACAAACAGGGAACTCTAAATGAAACCATGGACTTGAATTAATAGTACAATTATGAAAATGTCTTATCTTCAATTGTAATAAATGTTCCAGACCAATGCAAGGTGTTGGTGGTGAGGAGTGTGTGGGAATCCTGTATTATATGCATGGTTGTTCTGTAAACCCACAACTTCTCTAATTAAAAAACAATGCAGAGTCTTAAAAATAAAAAAATAAAAATTTCAATTTTACTATAGTCATCACCTTCAGACTGAATATTGAAGAGGCAATCACAGAAACCTAAAATCAAGGTCTGATGAGAATCCCTAAATAAGACACGTTCCAGAAGCCCAAGGTATTTTAAATATAACAGCCCAAATTCTGCATTTCTTCTGTACTGAGAATGTGATGTTGCACATCATTAAAAACAGAAGTGGTAAAAGTAAAATCAGATACTTATAAAACAGAATATAGGAGAGCTAGAGATACACAGAAGCTACTGATAGGCGAAAGGTTACCTAATGAAGTAGAACTCAAATGTAAGGGAACAGATAGACGTGAAGGCAGTTCTCTAGTGGTCTGTAAGTAATATTATCATATTGAAGGTGAACATGACTGAAAGGGGTTGTATAGACTCATGTGTCCCATTGAGTAATGCTACAAATATAAATAAGTCTTGCATGACCTACTTCACGGGTATGAATCTTGTACAAAGAGAGTATAAGTGAGGTATAGGAAGAAAACTGCTATTGCGTGCTATGAGCTATGTTCAAAAGGAAAACATCAGCACTACCACAGCAACTCCGGGGGTAAATAGTGGGTTGAGGGACAAGAGTTAAGGGGAGGTTTAGATTTTCTATTTGGTAAGGGTGTGTTTATTGGTTATCTTTCTCTTGGGAACAATGAAATTATCTAAAATTGAGAGTGTTGATAGATGGTGACTTTGGACAATATACGTGATGCCCGATGAATGGAGGCGGCTGAAGGATGCACTGACTGAGAAGTAGATTGGTGAACGATGGTGTATATGTATAATCCAGTATTGCACTGCTACAAAAAGGAATGAATTTGTGAGGCATGCAACACTGTGAATGAATCTGTGGGACATTTGGTGAGGCAAAATAAGCCAGAAACAAAAGAATAAATATTGTGTGGTCTCATTTGGAAAATACTTTTCAATTAAAAAATTGGGACCTAAAAAAAGAAAAAATGGCACCTAAATTGTAAGCTCTTATAGCAGTCACCTTTAGTCCAGAGCAGTAATTGTTATTCCTAGATTTTAAAAGGCCATGCTATGTATGTATTACTTGGTATTTAGAAATAAGAATGAAGCCGTTCAGGTCAGGATGAAGGTAATTCAGAATACAGGGGTAAGGAAGACATTGTCTATATTTTAGAACCTCATCTACTCTTTGAGACCACAGGAAGAAAGGCTTATTTCTCAGAACCTAAATTTTCTGTAGCACATAATCTGGCTCAACCTGTCTGGAAAGATCATTTAGACAAGCTGAACACAGGGAGAATGAAGGCTTTTAATCCTGTATAGATTTATATAATGCCTGATACATCCCAGAGTATATTAAGCAGATAATAAAAAATATTGACAAAGTCTCTTGAGGAAAGGGAGAAAAAAATATGGAAGTATTAAACTTTACCACAGGGGAAAGCCCTGATACTGTGTGAAACATTAGGGACACCAAAATCAATAGGTCAAGCCCTTAATCTTGAGGCTTGCTTTTGTGATGCTTATGCATGTAGCAGAGAAGCTTAGCCTAAGAGTTATTTCTGGAACTTAGATGTGGTCTCCCTTCTCTTTAAGGCCAACTCTGCAAGTGGAATCATTGCCCACCCCCCTCTACATGAGACACGACATCCAGGGGTGAAAGTCTCCCTGGCAGCACGGAAGAGGATTCTCAGGGATGAGTCTGGCCCTGGCACAATGAATCAACAATGCCATCCTGACCAAAAGGGGGGAAAGAAGTGTAACAAATAAGGTATCAGGGCTGAGAGAGTTCAAATAGAGTCGAGAGGCTACTCTGGAGCTCACTCTTATGCAAGCCTCTGTTAGACATTGCTACCTATCATAACTTGACAAATCCCAACCAAAACCATTCCTGCCAAACCTAAAGAACACCTAGGGCATGACATAAGATTCTACAAAGTTTCCATGTACTAGGGCAACTTTCCAGAAACCTACAACCTCCAGATAGGTCCCTGAAATATAGAGGGACCAGCCTTTCCAGAACCCAATGAGTTCCATCCCCCACCCCATATTATCAACAGCCCCTTCCAACATGAAAAAGGGTAGCTCAAATACCCTTAAAGAGTGGAAGAAAGAGCAAAGGTTATGGTGGGCACATTCAGAGAAGGTAGGGTTTAACAAACAATTATGATTGCTAAATCATTGTATTGATATAGTCTCCAGTATCTTAGAGCAGCTACAAGAAAACTCTAAAATTGTGCAATTGTAACCCATACCAAGCTCTGAAATCTGTTCTACAACTAAGTGTTGTGCTGTGCTTTGAAATTTATTGCTTTTTTGTATATATGTTATTTTTCACAAAAGAATACAAAAAAATCTTCTATCTTCCAGTGTTGTGGAGCAGCTAGAAGGAAAAATATGAAATAGTGAAATAGTAACCCATAACAGACTCTGAAATATGTTCTGTAAGTACTTATTGAAGTGTACTTTGAAAATCATTGCTTTTTCTTTCTTTCCTTTGTATATATGTTAAACTTAACAATAAAAAATGTTCAAAACATAAGGAAAGTGTTAAATTAAAAAATCATTGAGTTGAGGGAAGTAATATTTTAATGTTAAAATGACATACAAATATATTGAAAAGAAAAGTGAAGGAGGGCTTGAAAACATATTTAGCATAACCATTTCATTTATCTCTATAAAATTTTGCAGTTGTAAATTAATTGAAAAATATATTAATTTCAGTTATTCATGGAATTTCTTTTCTTCTCAAGATTATGCCATTGAAAACTTTGCCTATTCTAGTTTTATTTTCTAGTAGACTTGCTCAGAAGTTTACATGCTCAGAAGTAACATTTCTAATTATTTTCTTAATATTGTGGACTTATTAATTCCCTTAATTTTATTTCCTATGTGTTTATTCAGTCTGATATCCATAGAAGAGTAAAAATCTAGCATGTGAAGAAATTTAAAATTCTTCTCCCCAACTCACTTTAATGAAAATGTGGAGGCCTGGAGAGGTTAACTGACCCTTCTTTAACACTTATGCCCTTTTCAAAATTTACATCCTAGCTCATTCTTCTATTTGTCATTTTTTATTCTTGATATATGTTTTGCTATATATTTATAATATTATGATTGACATTATACCTGTCTTTAAACACACACACACACGCATATAAGCATTTCTCCTTGTTTGCAAATATGCATTGTTTCTTCTATTCTACCTAAGTAAGGAAGAATGGGTAAACTCAGAAAATTGAGAATAAACTTTTGTTCCAGGAAAACTGGGAAAAGGAAAGACTTTTCCCAATTATTGGATTACAAAAACCAGTTAGATTCATTCCTGGTACATGCCCATGAAAAAAAGAATAAAAAAACAGTAAGAGGATTATAAAAAGATGGAAGAGCCAAAAACTCTCAAGAATACAAGACTGTGATGATGAAAACCCCTATCTCCAGCAAGATAACGCATTAAGAAAAGCTTATCATTCTCCTGGTAGTGATGACACATAAAGACAGAAACAGTAAACAAGACAGGACCCAAGAAACATGATTTTGAAGGGCATAGTTGGGAGTGAAATGAGCCAACGTGGAAAAAGTTGGAAGTGGGAAGAGGGGAAGAGCGAGAGGATACTTAAGACTATAATTAAATTTAGTGGGCTCCATTTGATAACTCGTTCCCTCCTGAGGCATGGCAGCCCTGTCTTTGGCTGTCTTTTTATTCTTTAACTCCGTCTTTAAAGAGCAAATGTGTTTTAAATTTGATTAAACCAATTTTGCTCATTTAAACAGAGCACTTAATTGTCTTTCTACATATAGGACTCAGCAAATGGAAAATAAAACTTAAAAACGACTCCTTAAATGTAGGAACAAAAATGAAATGCTTCAGAATAAATTAAACCAAAAATTTTCAGGAATCAATCATTAAAGCTATCCAACTTTCTTGAGGAAAACTAAAGAAGACCTAAATAAACTGAGAGATGCATTATTTTTAAGAATTAGAAGACACATTAGTATTAAGACATCAATTCTTCCCAAATTGATTTATAAATTTATTGCAATCACATTGAAAATCTTGGCAGATTCATTTGAAGGAATTGAAAAGCTTACCTGTAAATTGTCTACAGGGATTCCAAAGATCTGGAATTTTGAAAACAATTTTGAGAAATGATTGGAGGACTTGGTATATGATTTTGAGACTTAGAAGGGTGCATAATGAAGAATGTGTGGCGCTGGTAGAAGGATGGATGTAAGGATGAATGGAATAGAATAGAGGGTCCAGAAATAAGTCAACAATAATATGGTTGATTTATTTTCAACAGAGCTACCAAGAAAAGGGGCAGTCTTATCAATAAATGATGCTAGAACATCTGCATATTTATTTGGAAAAAAACTTTAACCCCTTCACCTCATGTCACATGCAAAAATTAACTTGATAAGATTAATACACCTAAATATAAAAGCTAATTATTATAAAGCATCGCCAACAAAACATAAGAATAAAATTGTGATATTAGGTTAAGCGGATATTTCTTAGAAAGGACAGAGAGGCATGAGCTACCAAAAGTTGAAAAAAATGACTTATCAAACTGAGAAACTTTTGCCGTTGAAAGGCAGAATTAAATAAATGAAAAGGCAGCCACAGACTGGTAGAAGGTATTCGCATAACATGTATCTGACAAAGGACTAGTATCCAGTATATAAATGGAACTCTTCTAACTAAATAAACGATCTATTGAAAAATGAACTAAATATGTGAACAGACACCTCACAAAGAAAGATATATGAATGGACATAAAGCACATGGGGTGATGCTCAACATCACTAGCTATTAGGAAAATGAAAATTAAAATAACCATGTGATACTGTCCACCTAGAAGAATGGCTAAAATTAAAATGACTGCCTATATCAAATGTTGACAAAGCTGTGATGTACCTGGAACTTTCATACATTTTTGGTGTGAATGCAAATTTGTACAGCCACTTTGTAAGACAATATATCCTGTAAAGCTAAACACACAGTTTGCAAACAAACAGTAATCACATTCTCAGGTCTTAACCCAAGGGAAAAAAATGTAAATAAATACTTGTCTGCACATGTTTACAGCAGCATTATTCATAATAGCCAAAAACTGGAAACAAAAGCAAAAGTCCTGCACTGGTGAAGTGATGAGCAAATTGAGATAAATTCATAGTCAACTATAAAAATGAGCAAACAATATAACAACAACGATACATCGCAAAAACATTAAACTAAGTGAAACACAAAAACCTCATACTCTGTGGCTCTTTTTAATGAATCATAACACTATAATGACAGAGCAGAACTGTGGTTTCCAGGGGCTGAGGATTGGTGTCAGGGAGAAAAAAGAAAACAAGGATGAATGGGAATGAAACCTTTTGCTGTCTTGGTTTCTGTCAATCAACACTCTCAAGATTAAGTTCACTAATTGTACTATCAAATACTACGCTTTGGACATTTCTTTGATTGGCATTAACTTTGTAATTTGGTTGTGTTTTATTCCTTTGCACAAGATTTTGTTATTTCTAGAAAAAAATCCATCAATATATTGCTTTTTGATTTCCAGTTTCATCAATAACAAATTTAAAAAGCACTTCATGTATTCATGTGTCATTGGTGAGAGGATCCTTTATTTTACATTCGGTACCTGATTAAAGATTCTCTAAAAAACGTTTTCCCCACAATGAGTCAATAGCTAATTGTCTCAATCACCCTTTACTAATAATGTGTCTTTCCCCATAAATTTGAAACTCCAACTTTCTGTGTATTTTGTTGGCTTCTCTATGAAATATCTGGATGTCAGAAGTGTTCAGGCCTCAGCCCCACATCCCCTGTGCTTTCTCTCCGGGTACAGGCATTCTCAGGGCTTTAAAATCATTTTTATATTGACTACTCCCAAATTTGCATCTCCAGGCCAGATCTTTGCTCTGACCTCCTGGATATTTCATATCTCCATCCACCTATCAAAATCAGATTCTTTATTTTGCACATTAAACGCAGTTCCTCCTGCAATATTCTTCTATTTCAAACATACCAGTTGTTTCTGCCAGACTCATCTGTGTGGTAGCCTTTTCTCCGCAACTCTTCAGTGCAGGCCCTGTGTCCTGCTTGAAAATTATGTAGATGTTCATTTTTTTCAAAGTCATGTCTGTTTCTTTACAGAGCAGCTGGAGGGCTGAAAGTCGATGTTGGAGAATCTCTAAGTACCGTACTCCTTTAGAATAGCAATTCTTCATCACTAGGAAACTGCGTCTTAAAAATACCCAATACAGAGCTGTGCAGAGGAATTAAGTTAAATAGTTTGTTCATTTTAAGAAAAAGTAAGAGGAAAATATAATCAATTGCCATTGTTTTTTTTTATATGAGCTTTACAACTCTCAGGTTGTTAACTAACTTCTCCAAGAACAAAACTTTGTTGTCTGACTACATAGCTGGTTTCTCTCCACAGTATTCTGTCATTCTGTTTAAAAACCTACTGGACAATCAATGAAGATGCAGAAATATCCTTTTCTTAAAAATCTTCCTGCTGAGTCAAGGTCTAAATTTCCTGTGGTGATGTTACAACATGCAATCTCACCAAAGTTTTACGACTTTAACTACAGCTATGCTTCAGTGAACTACCTCTTCATCCAATACTTGCACATCTGCTTTAATGCAAAACAATTTAGAAGTAAATAAGAGTAAAAAAAAAATCTCTTCTCTTTATAGCCTCTGACATCTCAAGCTGGTTTCCCATCTCCTATGAATATCTGAAATCCAAAATGTCAGTCTCTAAATTTTCAATATAATTTTAGTTGCAGGGGAATATATATAGAGAATGTAATTTTGCCACAGCGGTGAAATATGTTTATTAAATACTGCTATTTCGTAGCAAGAAATAAACATTAAGTGACGTGTGAGCATGTAACCAGAAATTTTGCCTTCCCAAGGAAAATTTTCAGAAATACATTTCTTACTCTTTGCTAAATTGCAAACGAACAAATTTCTGACTTCTAAGAAATGCTGGATAACTGAAGCAGCATTTACCAAGACTGAGAAAGAAAATGAAGGCAGATGATTTGGGAAGGAGAAGAGTAGGAAGGATATAAAGGATTTATTTTTACCTCTAACTTGCTTCCCAATGTTGTGATTTTCTTTTTTGCATCAATCATATACCAGGACAGAGTTTCCCAAACTTTCTAAATGAAAAGAATAACCTGGATCTTATTAAAAACCTAGATTTCTAGGAATATTCCTTGGAAACTGCGATTTGGTATTCGAAAAGGGATCTGGAGAGCCACTGTCTCTAATAAGTATGCAAAGCAATTATTACTAGAAAAGACAATTGTGAAATATTTAGTAGACCATCCAGGAGCTAGGTAATTAATATTTAATAAGTAGAATCTTTCTATAAGGATAAGGGATCCTGTTCAGAGAGATATTTAAAAGCAGTGTTTATTAAGAAAATAGCATTTAGTGCTGGAGAAACTTTAATGAATGCCATTAAATATGTTTTGCTGAAATAGCAAAATTCTTAATTCATTTGAAGTTGGCATTGTAGCCTCAGAGTAATTTCTGAATTGGCTTTATGGACACCTTCACGTTGTGGATTCAAAACTATTCTTGGGTGGCATGAAAGTCCAGGTAAGCATGATTAAAAGTATACATGGAAGGGACTTCTGGGAAGATGGCCAAATACAGTAGCTGGAGATTAGCCCTGTTCCACGGAAAAGTTAGAGGAGTGACAGGAGGGTGACTGAGGAAGCGATTCAGGAGTGTGGCTGACCTGGTAGAGCCTTCTGCACCACATAGGGCAGCCATAGATGCAGAGGTCGAGGAACTGAGAGGCAGAAAGCTGGAGCATGGTGTGGAGGCATGGAGCCCATGGGAGTGCATAGACAGGGGCCAGGGACTAGGAAGTATGCCAGGCTGTGTTCCTTGGGAGTTCTACCTTCACCAGCAGAGCCACAAGACTGGTGATTCACCCTAAACCCCATGCACCCGAACTGCATCACCAGCTCCCATTCCCTGCACTCCAGGCACCCCCACCCAACCAGCCCCCAGAACATATACCTGCCCTGCACCCCCATGACAAGTACAGCTCAACCCTCCTCTCCTGCACCCCTCCCGAGTACTGCCTTCCCCTCCCTGCTCCCTGCTGGGTGTTACCAGTGCATAAAGGCTGTGGGAACTAACCTCCATACCCAGGCTTCCCCTGCCCTGCTGCCCATAGTGTCCCACAGCCTCACCTCACCACCCCCTGAGCTCTGCACATCAGGTTATGGCACTCCTGTGTCCATGCTTGTGCATGGGCCCCCAAGCACATCGTTCAGCTCTGGGAAGCTCAGTTTACAGCAGTCCTAGAACAGCACATGTGCATAGCCCTCAGCCACACTTCCCAGCTCTGAGAAAGTGCTGACTTATGCAGTCAGGTCACATCTGCCCCCACTTCACAAAGGCATAATGTCGACCTGCTGCCATAGCTCTACACATGCACACAAAGACCCCCGTGCCTTAGACCAGGGCACACCAGGATTATGTCCCCCAGACCAGAGCACCCACACAGCTACATCCTCCCTGGTTGCTGTGCACAGAAGTTCACAAGCATCAGCATAACATCCCCAACCTGTGCCTATACCTACCCTGAAAAAAATCACCAAGCTGACTGCCCCATCCCATACCCTGTTCTCTGCTGTACAACCATCCCACAAACACAAGGCTTTAGGCTACTGAAAGAAATCAACTCCCAAAGAAATCAATCAAGATATATACATGCCACAAAGACAGCGGAAGATCACTAAGCATATCACAATGCAGACAGACATAGCCCTGCCTAATGGCAAAATTAAAACACCAGAGGAGACATGGACATTGGAACAACTAATCAAAGATGTTTGTACAACTTTACTTAACAAAATAAGTGGAATAGCAAATGACATAAAGGAGATTAGGAAGATGGTAGAAGAGCAGAAAGAGGAATTTGAAAGAATAAATAGAAAAATAGCAGATATCAAAGAGATTAAAGACTCTGTTGACCAAATAATAAACATATGAGATGCACACAACACCAGAATTGAAGAGACAGAAGAAAGAATAAGTTATATAGAGGACAGGATAACTAACTTCAAGGACTCAAAATAGCAAATGACAAAAAAAGATGGAAAAAATTGAATTGAATCTCAGGGAAATGATACACTAAACAAAGCACCCAAATAGAAGAATCATGGGTGTCCCAGAAAGAGAAGAAAGGAGTAAAGGGCTAGGAAGAGTAGTTGAGGATATAATAGGAGAAAACTTCCCAATGCTCATAAAGGACATAAATATGTAAATCAAAGAAGCCCAATGAACTCCAAACAGAATAAATCAAAATAGGCCTTCCTCAAGACACAAACTAATCAGTCTGTCACATGTTGAACAAAA
>PVIY010062940.1:0-10673 GCA_004026745.1 Myrmecophaga tridactyla | reverse complement strand
AAAAATAAATCTTAAATTAGCTTGATCTGGAATCTATTGTGAAATACCACATTTATAAACTTAATAAGAGTCATCTGAGTTGCTTGAAGGTCTATTTTCTAGGTACTTGTTCAAGTCTTTCTTTCACTTATGTGGATTATTATTTTTGATGTTAGAAATCAGTTTAATCTAACTCAGGTAACAAGAAACCAGATTCTTAGGCTTTTCCTTGGTTGAGTACCTCCTTCAGCTTCTAGCAGAAGCCTATTTATACCTCATACTCTCAACACATAGTTACTGAATGAATAAACACTTGAATAAAGAAGGGAGATTCAGAGAAAAAAATAGCATGATCTATATAATATTTACATTCTAGTAAATATTTCGGCTGCTAAAATTGAAACCAAACCTTCTTGTCTATGAATAGATGATATTTAAAATATTTTAAACATATTATTTTTTTAAAAATCATGTTGATCATTTTTCAAATTATGTTTTGAAAATCATTTTCCCTGTACATATCTTGCTATTTCTTGTTTTCTCATAGATTCATCGTCTTTATCTAGTTATGCTAGATCAGTTTCCAGGTTTAAGCTTCCAAAACTTTACTTAACTCATTGCACTTTTTAAAAACAAGGAAATGATAAAGCCCATGAGGTCACTGTTTCTACCTATAAGGTGGATTAGTAATTTGCTAAATTGTTCTTTCTCCTTGCCTGCATTTTAAAAGCTCTTTTGGGGGGGGGGTGTCAATGGACATATATTCATTTTTTAATAAAGAAAAATATTAAATTTTATTGAAAAATACACTAGATCTTAAAAGGATATAAAAGGGCTCAATATTTTAATCAGACACTGCACAAACTTGTGGGTTTGTGTGATTGTGGACCAAATATTTTGTCCCTATTTTCCATTGTCACTGTACTTTAATATGGGCCATTCAACAATTTAGCAAGTTCAAGGTGAACAGCTCTCCTGCCTTGCTGGGAACAGATCCTAACAGGTAGTTACTGTATTTAAAACTCTTTGAAGAAGAAAGGTGTTATTTAAGTATTAAGCATTGTTATGAACATCCTGCCTTTTAAAAGCTCAAAGGGAAAGACAAAAGAACCTGTCCTTATCAGTATTTCAAATTAAACTGGGAAGGATAAATTATTTCCAAACCATCTAATCTTCCCTACCTACCTCCCTCACTTCCCCACAAATCTAAATTTCAGTCAAATCTACAGGTGCAAAGAAACATGCATCAACCTCTAATTTTCCTTTTATCCCTAATAAATGCATTTACTACGGGGACTTCCTTACAGGTTTGTTTGTACACACAACTCTAGAGGCAATAGTTTGCTTCTGCTAAGGAGGGCTAACAATATTCTCATAAGGAGTGCAACTTGTCTCCCAAAATGGGTGGAATAATACAAGGATTTGGCAGTTTTGTTTGGGGTCTCATAAAGCATATTGTGTCAAGCCCTTTAACCATGATAAAGTAGTACAGATTTGTCTGGGTGTAATAATCTTTTCTGGAAGAGTCATCAACATACATTTAGAGATTAGTTATTGGGAAGTTTTTACTCTTTTTCAGGAAATCAACAACAATTTGAATAAAATTGTCAGTTAAAGTAATCGACTTTATTGGACCCTTTGAATGAAGTCAATTTTTATGACTTACACGCTTGGTTCTCATCCCAGCTTTTCAACCTCCCAAGTCACAATTCCAAAGTCATCCAGCCTGAAACTGGCCAAAGAGCTCATAATCTTATAGTAATTGTTATTTTAAGAGAGTCTAATTGAATTTTAAAACAATGTTAAGGAGTCCCAAAAAACAGCTTTGAATATCTGTCACAGGTATAATATTTCAAAAAAAGAATACGTCTCAATGGATTAGTGACTTGACCGAGACCTTCATCAATTTAGACTGGATAATTAAAGGATATAATTTTTGGCCTCATGGGATGTGTTTTGAATTCAACACCAGCTATTTTTGGTAGAAGGTAGAGTCTGAGTATTTCAAATGAAATGGCACCATGTTAAATTAACTGTACTGAAATAAGAACCTCTTTCTCATCATGATATTACCTTCACAAATACAGAATGATGAATTAAAACTTAGACTGTACTGATTTGAAGGTATGAAATCCCATCTCTACTCAAGAAACCAAAGGTTTGCATAATCGTGGTTACACAGAGAACTGTTTTGCTTCTGTCCAAGTGTGTGAATTTAAGTTTCTATAAAGATCAAACTTCTTCTTGCCTGACTACAAAGTTAACAATTTCAATTAAAAATATAATTCCCTTCTGAATGTATGAGACCTGAAAAAGCATGATTTAAGTTAAAAGCCTCAGCCCATTGTGTGCTAGTATTCTTGCAGTTGTAGCATAATGTCAAATAAGTATCATTGCATCTCCCAAGAAAGATGACCAAGAATCAGATGGCATCATTTGGGCCATCCAGGGAGTCTTTTACACTATGTTATTGTCACTTGGGATCCCCACTAAGATGATTGGGACAGGCATCTTGTGCCACCTAACTTAGTTTATTGATTACAGAATGAAAATGTAGAGTTGGTATAAGCGAATACTACTCTGTTAATGTGGGAAACCTATACTTAAAAATAACTTAGAAATTAAGGGCAACCTAATACTAACAGGCACTCCCCTAATCTTGTCTCCCAAAATGGGTGGAATAATACAAGGATTATTATTATCTTCACACTTTGGTCCCCTCTCATATTCTCTCTGCAAGGATGACACTACCATTCCCCAGCTGCTGGGCATATGGTGGCTGCTGTGAGCTCATATCTGGGTCTCTCACTGGAAATTGCCCTCTGCCACAGGGAACTTCCCCGACCAAGGAACCACTTTGTCTTAGGGGTAGCTGTGGTCAATGACAGGGGATAAAAGGATGAGCTCCCTGGCCTCAATTTGGTACAATTTAAGAGGCCATGCCAGCTTCAGAGCTCCTTGTGGGATTGGCTGAGACCTCAATTGCAAGGCCTTAGGGGACAGCTCCTCTGCTCCACTTTCTTAAAGGTGGATCTCCTAAAAGCACTCTCCAGTTAACCTTTTGCAATGCATACATCATATCAGAGTCTGTTTCCAGGGAAGCTAATTGAAGCCAATGGTCATCATGGGCTGGCCTACTGCATGGACAGAATGTGTGGCCACATAGACTGACCTCAGGACAAAAATAGTACTCCCATCACCCTAAACTGGTGTCAATATCGCCAGCATCAAACCATTTCTTTGAATTAATCCTGAAAACATATGCTATGTAAGAAAGTTTATACCTTAAAATAATATGAGTTTCTTAGCAGAAAACAAGGAACCTCTACCACTGCCCCAAGAAGAAGACAGTTTACAGTATAGGGAAGAGCAGATGAGTGAGAGGAAAAGAAGAGTAGAGAAAAGACTTTATCTGGCTTGATTGGGCAGATGAGTTCATAGTGGGGTTCCCTAAGTCAACTGATATGTTTCTGTGTAGCTGAGGGGGTGAGAGAAGTTCATCTGAGGACAGTGGGTATCCTAGAGTCAGGGGTGCTCCAAGGAAGTCACCTGGCAACTTTTGATGGAAGATGTCTCCAAAATGAAGCTACTGTAGACCCTTCCTGCCCACAGAGGTATCTTTCTCTTCTGAACTCCTTTTCCCTCTCATTTTGGGGCTAAATCTTATTTTGCCTTTTGTGCCATTTAAATAGTTCATGGGAGTATACCTTTTCTCACATTTCTTTCTAATGTTTTCCAGTACAACAGAGCCATGCACGTGATAGGGCTTACGTCAGTACCTGCTGTGGATGAGTGAATGAATAGATAAATGCTAAGACAGAAAAATATCAAGCGAGAAAAGAAAAAAGCATTCGTGACTCAAAGGTCCTAAATCTATGAGTTCAGAAAGCATTTAAAATATAAAGTTTATATATCTATTGGATAGATAATTTTTACGTTGACTGATTTCAAATAATATTTTTGAGATGGCTCTTTTAATCTTGGTATAAGAGATAATAAACCTCACGTAATTTCAGTATGTGTCACAGTCCAGCAAGAGCAAAGAGGCTTACCGGAAGGCTACATGAGTGATATAAACTCTGAGCCATAAATGGCTTCTTTTTGTTCAGGGATCTGAGTTACAGAAGCTCCCTCTCCTTCTATTAAAGACAAGGTTTTGCCTTTTCACGGAGAACAAAGATGCGGACTGCAGAGTATTTTCTGTGTCTAAATGGCTGTAAAATGATTCCATTTCCAGGGCAAAATAACCAGGCTCCTATTTCTCTTGGACAAAGTCTTGATACATTCCTTTCTTCCCCTTAATCTCATTGATGTCCAGGTAAAACATTTCTAGGAATATTTGGAAATGAGGATAATAACCATTTCCTTTTACCACTCTCTACTTTTCCAGTAAGGATAATTTATTCCTTAATTGATGCTTATTAAGACTAGCCCACAGTTACTTCTCACTTCAAGTCAAATATCTAACTAAAAATATTAAAAATCAGCCTCTATGTATTCCTAGAGTAAAACCTGCAGGCTTAATCTTTCAGTGTATAATTACTTAAAACATGTAAATGTGTGTGAGCTTAATATTGGACCAAATAATGATCTCCTTTTAAAAGATTAAAGCATTTATGCTTGGAACTCATCCCTTTGGGCTCAGTACAAGACTCAAGCTTGT
The DNA here is from genome assembly GCA_004026745.1 of Myrmecophaga tridactyla. Lineage (NCBI taxonomy): Eukaryota > Metazoa > Chordata > Mammalia > Pilosa > Myrmecophagidae > Myrmecophaga > Myrmecophaga tridactyla. Next base: position 6,031 of record PVIY010062940.1, on the reverse strand, counting down.
CTGCAGTGACATTACTCATTCCCAGTGAGACAAGCTATTTTAAAAAAGGCATATTCAAAGTCACAATCAATAAATGGAATCTGTCCTGAAAATTTATTAATATTTTATTGTAGTAAGCGCTTAATTACCTAGAAACACACGTTAACCTGAAATGCATTTGTTGTACTCTTTTGTCAGGAAAGACAGGCAAATTACAGGAAAAACTGATGGTAGAGACTTAGTAGCAAAAGCAATTTCCAAAGAGAAACGTTTCCTCAAGAAAGACTTCGTATGTCCCTCTTTGGCCCATGAACAAATGGTGATTGAATTCCCCAAGTTTTACCCGATTGAGTGTGACTGAAATTATTTTGGCCAAGAAAAATCTCAAGGGCGGGCCACAGTGGCTCAGCAGGCAAGAATGCTTGCCTGCCATGCCCGAGGACCCGGGTTTGATTCCCGTTGCCTGCCCATGTAAAAAAAAAATCTCAATAATGCTCCCACAGAATTTTTTTTTTTTTTAAGTACAATAGCTTTCTGGTGAACTCACCAGGAAATTGCAAAATGCAATTCAAGTTACTAAATGGATTAGTGTTTTGTTTGTAGTTATGAAATACAAGCCAATTACCTTTTGGAGGACATCTTTTAAAGATAATTTAAGTTTCAAAAGACTAAATATGGTCTTTTTTTCAGAAGATAGTTAGGTACTAAGAGTTTTTGTTTAAGTAAAATAAACTTGTAAATAATTAGAATAAAACAGATTTAAAATATTAGCATTTTAGGAGGATACTTTTTTTTTTGCCCTACTGTCTGGTGGGGATAGAGGCCATGCATTCAAATAATTGAAATGGAAGTTGAATATTTTTGTCTAAACTATGAGGGGACTTTCCATTCAATCTATAATATTAAAATGCCGGCTGGATATAAGGAACACATGAATTGCTTTCCTCTTGCATTGCCCAATACCAGCTCTTATCAAACAGATCTAAAGTAAAGTCAACAAAAAGGCTCATAGGCTTATGCTATTCTTGACAGATTTCCCCATAAGGTAAATTATATGGCAATGATCAATAAATGACTAATTGTATCTGAATACTTTAGTTCATTGCACAAAATAATGTACTGAGAAACCCATAAAAGCTGTTTGTTAAAAGGGAAGCAGACCTCGGTTAATAGAATGTCCAACAAACTGATAAACTTGAATTTTTGCGGAAATAGTTTCCCCTTTGAAGAGTAGAGAGCTGTGCTTTGCATCCTGTAGATGAGATCACACCTGTGAGGGTAATTAAGGTAGATGGATAAGCACTACAGTCCATTAATTAAAGTAGACACTGAATGGTTCCTGGTGGCAAGAGCCTTTAGTGTGTGTGCTATTTAATTTTAAAATTTTAATCAAAGGAGCGATTACGATGGTTCTGTCCTAGGACTGAACTTTTTGGTTTTGCTAAAAATGCCCACTTCTTGGTTCTGTGATTGCTCAGAGTTTAAATATGTTATTTTAAGGATAAGCAAAGAGAAGTTAGTTCCCTCAATTATGATCGACAAATGAAGATTTATTACTTGGCAATAGTTTTCTGTGGGTGGCTGTTTTCCTTTCCCATCTTTAAACTGATTGCTCTGGCCCAGCTGCCTTGATTTGCTGTGTTGTAGGGATGGGTAGAATGATTGCGGGAATAGGCTTTTAGGCAGAAATATTAGGCAGAATTATTCTGCCACGTCAGATTATGAAGTACCACTGTGGCTACTCAGAGATGTTTCTGCTTAAGCCCTTTCTTGACTAATGCCACTCAAAAGGTTGGTATGTTAACAACCTTTTCTTTCTCAAAGCCCTAACCTGAGTAACAATATCTCTAAATCTGCGTCATTAGCTGGTTCTAATCCTCACGACCTGGACCTGTCACACAGATTTATTATGCTTAAATCTCTGTGGATGATAATGAGATATAAACTTTATTCATTTATTAAAAATGAGCATCATCTTTGTGCTGTATCCTGGACAGGGAGCTGGGAATGCAAAAATGGAAAGGCATATCTTTAATTGTCTCTTTCGATTTCCATTTCGCATGTCATTTTGCCAACCTGACATCAACACAGGGATTATAAAACGAAGAAATGGGTCTGTGAAGCTCACGTTGGGTCAGGAAGGGAGTCTCTTCCTCAAGGCAAGCAATGATGAAACTTCAAAACAAACGCCTCTGAGCTCTTAGGTTTATACATTACTAATGGAGGTGGAAAGGTCTTCAGTTCAAGACGATGATTCTCAGGGATTGCAAGACAATGAAGGATTCAATTATATGTCCTCTGCTCAATTTCCTCTGTCAGAAAATCATATACACATAAAATTCTAACTCATTGTCTTCTCCTGAATCTGCTATCTTAGATGATGACACCAGAATCACTAACTAGCCAGGTCATTGCCCTGAGTACTTGTCCCCAAGTCTTGTTGATCCTACCACCCAAACATCTTCTGAGTGGTGATTCAGGTCTTCATCTTCTCTGTCCTCCTAGACTTGAGCACAGTCCCCTAGCTGCTCCCTTTTCCCACCAATGCCTTCCTCTTCAGTCCCTTCCCCACAGATCTGTGTTTTCAAAACACAGATATGATCAGGCCACTTCCCCGTTTTAGAGCCATCATGGGTTCCTCATTGATGATGGAATGTAGTCCCCACGAGTTCACCTCATCCTATCTTCCCATCTTCATTTCCCACCTTACTCCACACACCCCAGTCACATGATAGGACCTTTTGTACTTCTCTGCTTTGCATGTATGACTGCACTTGCCTGGAATGTGTTCCATCTTGTTTACATGGTGAACTTTTGCTCCAGCTTTAAGATGCTGCCCCTCCTCTACTTATTTTGCTCATTTCTCCAAGCAGAATATGTTGCACTCTTCTCTGTGATTCCAGGGTGCATTGTATGTATTTCTAATTTAATGAATTATTTTCTCTTTTAATTATTTGATTACATTTGGTATTTCTCCTCAATACACTATGTGACTGGAGACCAGACATAGCATATTGCTGGCCCAGAGTTGGCACTCAGTAAAAGTTTGATGAAGAAACCAGAGTTGATATGTTGCTTTAGTTTATTTATTAGGTGTGTATGGGATATGGCACCCTCAGGAATACACTGATAGTGCACGTTATCAATAGGGATAATGTAACAAGAATTTTCTTAGTTCTTTGTACTCAGCAGAGGAAAGCGTCAGATATACATGTAATTTGCTTCAACTCTGGATATAAAGTAGTATGATTTCCCAAAATACTGCATGAGAAAATTGCACATGGCTCAGGAGAACAATATGTTCTTTGACGTTAGCCATGACAGCTTTCAAAACAAAAATAAATTCTCGTTGCCTATTGGCTGTTTTTTTAAATTTTCCTTCAAAAGATTACATTTTTCTTCCTGTACACATAGTATTTTATAGTGCTCTGCTATTAGGAAACATTCTGCAACCCCTAGTTAACCTATTTAGATCTCAGTGTTCTTATCTGTATAATGAAGCTAATGGTACTAAGCTGTTCTCCCGGGAATGTTTGATTAAACATGTTACATGACATTGCACCGACCCTGCCTACATCAGCAAGGATTTTCAAAATAAAATGTTCTATATGCACAGAAAATTGTTTCATTTGGCATTGTTTTAAAAGCAATTATATTTCCAAAAGGGAGCGTTTGCACCATCAGCAAACGTTTCAAAATGGGTCTAAGGTAAAAATTGTTATGACGGCAATGATGTTTTATTTGGGGTTGATAAGATAGGCAAGTACTTCAAAACATCTCCACCCATAATTTTTAATGGAAAAAGCAAAGCTTAGTGGAATGTGAGATAATTTGCTTTGCTTTGCTTAATATGCTGGAGGTTGTAGAAGATTTTCAACTATATCTTTCTGTAGTGCCTTGCTCGCCACGTCTGGTAGGATAAGAGTTCCTGATGTAATGCCCTGCCCTGGTGAATTTTCCTGCCATCTCACATAGCAATAAAGAAGGCATTGGTCTCTCACATGGCTGGACTGGCTCAGGTGGCCAGAGTGTCTTTTTCTATAACTCTAATTTCTCTGTCATCTTATCTTTGCTGTATTTCTGCCCCTTTTTAAGATGATTATCAGTTTTTCTTCTAGACAGAGAGAGAGAGAGAGAGGAATGAAGGCATTAGAGAAAAGGGGAAATATGTGGAAACCAAGAGGAAACAATAAACAAAACATATGCTGAAAAGTGGTGAAATGATGTCTTGGTTTGCCAGGCCACAATGACAAATATCACACAATGGGTCAGCTTAAACAATAAATGTTAATTGACTCGTGGTTTTGGAGGCCAGAAGTCCAAAATCAAGGCATCAGCAAGGCGATGCATTTTCCCAGGCATTCTAAAGCTGGCTTGCTGCAGTCCTTGGGGGTCCTTGACTTGCATCTCTGCCTTCTGCCACATAGCCATCTCCCCTTGTGTCTGCGCTTCCAGTTTCCACTGGCTTCCTGCTTTTGGCTCCTCCCTCTGCCTTTCTCTGACTTCTGTCTTCCGGTTTCTTCTTTTAATAAGGCATCCAGTAATATGGATTAAGACTCATTCTCATACACGTGGGCCCTCATTTAACTAAAAATAACATCTTCAAAAAGTCCTATCTACACATGAGCTCACGCTCACAGGGATGAGGTGAAGATTAAGGGCATGTGTTTGTTGGGGCGCATAATTCAACCTGCCGCAGATGAATTTGGACTTTCCAAACAAAATTACAGGACAGCATTCCAACTCAGATCCTCCTGTCACCTGTCCCAAGCTTAGATTCAGTAAATAGGAGAATAAATGGATGCTTCCTTCAGTAAAGGTGGTGTAAAAAGAAAAAAATGGCAGTTCAAACAGGGGAAATAGCATAGGCAAGGGACTTAACCCCAAGGCACTGTGTGTAGTCAAGCCCTGGTAGAATTCTTTCTTTGCACAGGACCATATAGGAATTATTTTTAACATAAAAAAAAAACTTTTTATTGAAGCATAATATACATTCAGAAAACATATATAAGTATAAACTTTGATGAATTTTCATAAGTGGAACACAGTTGTTAACCAGCACACTTGGGGAGTGTTTTGCTTTGCTAAAGCTGCCAGAATGCAATATACCAGAAATGGAATGGTTTTTATAAAGGGAATTTATTACAGTACAAGTTTACAGTTCTAAGGCCAGAAAAATGTCCAAACTAAGGCACTAGGAAAAGATACCTTGACTCAAGAAAGGCTGATGTCTGTCACATGGGAAGGCACGTGCTTGGCATCTGCTGGTACTTGTTCTCAGTTCTGTTCCTTCCAGTTTTTGATGCCAGTACTTTTCTCTCTAAGGGTCTGTGGGCCTTCACTTAGCTCCTCTGAGATACAACTCTGGGTTCTGGTTTGCTTAGCATCTCATGGGAAGGCACATGGCAACACCTGCTGGACTCTGCCTGTGTCTAGGTGTTCTAGTTCGCTAGCTGCCAGAATACCAGAAACTTTAAAAAAGGGGAATTTAATCAGTTGCTAGTTTACAGTTCCAAGGCCGAGAAAATGTGCTAATTAAAACAAGTCTGTAGAAATGTCCAATCTAAGGCATCCAGGGAAAGATACCTTGGTTCAAGAAGGCCGATGAAGTTCAGGGTTTCTCTCTCAAGTGAGAAGGCACATGGCGAACATGGTCAGAGTTTCTCTCTCATCTGGAAAAGCACATGGTGAACACAGTCAGGGTTCCTCTCCCACCTGGAAGGGCACATGGTGAACACGGCGTCATCTGCTAGCTTTCTCTCCTGGCTTCTGGTTTCATGAAGCTCCCCAGGAGGCGTTTTCCTTCTTCATCTCCAAAGGTCACTGGTGGATGGACTCTGCTTCTTGTGGCTTTGTCGTTCTGCTCTGCTCTCTCTGAATCTTTCATTCTCCAAAATGTTTCCTCTTTTATAGGACTCCAGAAATTTATCAAGACCCATGCAAATGGGTGAAGACATGCTGTCACCTAATCCAGCTTAACAATCACTCTTGATTAAATCACATTTCCAGGGAGATGATCTGATTACAGTTTCAAACATACAGTATTGAATAG
>PVIY010062939.1:0-10686 GCA_004026745.1 Myrmecophaga tridactyla | reverse complement strand
TGCGTGGGGCAGTGGAGTGGGGGCAGGGCACTGGTGCACAGGTCGCAGAGTTGGTGGGGCACCAGGGCGGAGGTGTATGGGAGTGGGTGCATGTGTGCACAAGTGCACGTGTGCATGGGGTGTGAGGGGTGCAGAATGCAAGAGTCAGGGCTGGGCAGGTCATGGGTGCACAGGTTGTAGGCGGATGGAGCACGGGAGGCTCAATGCACGTGTGGGAAGGTCTTTATGAGGAGGAAAAGCTCATTTACAGGCTTCTGTGTTCCCCAAGGGAACCCCGAGCAGCAGAGCTCCTGCTGATATCCCAAGCTACCTGGGGGACAGGCGCTTTTTTTGGTGCAGACTTTTGCCCCCTGTGGATTCCCAGTAGAGCCCCTCACCCTGTTCTCTGCGTCTCAATTCTCAGCTTTTTCATCCAGGACCTCCCTATGTGGTGTAGAAGATCCCTCAGTTCATTTGCAACCTGAAATTGCTGTCATCATCATTTTTCTGTTATTCTTCTACCTGTTCCCTGGAGCAGGGGTGAACTCAGCCTATCCTATTCCACCATCTTCCCAGAAATCTCTCTCTTTCTCTCTTTTTAATTTATCCTATTTGTTGAATTTCTTGGATGTGTAGATTCATACCTCTCATCAAATTTGGGAATTTTCAGCCATTTTTTCTTCAAGTATGCTTTCTGCCCCTTTCCCTCTTCTCCTTCTTAGCCTTCTATTTTACATAGAGTAGCATGTTTGATGGGTCACACAGGTCTCAGGCTCTGTTCTGCTTTTTTATTTTCCTTATTTTTTCTTCTGAGACTAGGTAATCTCCAAAGACCTATCTTTAAGTTTGCCAATTCTTTCTTCTGCCCACTTGTATCTTCTGTTGAACCCCTCTAGCAAAATTTTCCTTTCATTACCCTACTTTTTAGCTCCAGAATTTCTACTTGGTTCATTTTTATAATTGCTGTCTCATTGTTGGTTATCTCTGTTTGCTGAGATATCACTCTCCTGGTTTCTTTTACTTTCTTGATCATATTTAAAGCGGTTGATTTCAGGTCTTAGCCTACTAAGTCAAATGTCTGTGCTTCTTCAGAGACAGTTTTTGTTCATTTCTATTTTGATTGTGTATGGCCATAGTTGCCTGTTTCTTTGCATATCTCATGATTTTTTGTTCTAAATGGACATTTTGAATATTATAATGAGGCAACTCTGGAAGCTAAAGTCTTCCCTCTTTTTGTGTTTTTTTGTTGTTGTTGCTGTTGTTTGTTTGTTTCTGCCTATTGTAGTAGCTGTTGTTTGTTTTAGTGACTTTTTTGAATTATTATTTTTTTTTCCTTGCAAAGAACAAACAAGCATACAAACATTCTTGACCTACAAACATTCTTGATATGGTATACAATCAATGGCTCACAATATCATCAAATAGTTGTGTATTCATCACCATGATCATTTTTTTTTAACATTTGCATCTCTCCAGCAAAAGAAATAAAAAAAAAAACTCACACATGCCATATCCTTTACCCCTCCCTCTCATTGGACAACGAGTATTTCAAATCTACTCAATTTATTTTAGCCTTTGTTCCCCCTATTATTTATTTCTTGACCATGATTTCTATTCTCTGAATTATTTTTTAAGGTTTATATTCTTTGCCATGTGTGGCCACTCAAGTCTTTGTTTCATTAGCTTAGTGGTCAGCTGGTGATTCCAAAGCAATTTCCTTAACAACAAAAACCTCCCTGTCTTCGCGGATGGATTCTGTAGGTGTATTGGGGTATGCCTTCGACACTCAGCTGGGAAGTTTGTAAATCTGCTTTAGCTTTTACTTCTTGCTTGCACAGAGTTTGAAGGTCAACCAGAGTTGAGCATTTAGGTCTTCTCTGGTCTTTTTCTGAGCATGTGCCCAGGCCTGCCCAGATGCATGGACTTCCTAGATTCCCAGGAATATGTGGGAGCTTTTTAAAGCCCTTATTTCCTGAAGCATCTCATCCCCCAGCTTTCCCACCTAAGCTACTGGTTTGGTTTGTCTACCGTATGCCCCAACTGTTTTCCCTTGCCCCAGGTGGTAGCAGTTAATACATTTGCCTGCAGTGTGTTTGACAAATGCTCCATAGCTAAGCCTTTTCAGGCCTGGGAGAGTTCTGAGTTTGGCAAAATAAAATCAAGAGCTATGAAGTGGACCTTCAGGGAGCCATCAGAAAGGTCAAAACAAACAACCACGATTCTTTAAGAATAAGGCCCCTTGATTCCCTGTGATTCTAGGAACTTATTCTGGGAATGTGGGTTATTGTCTTTAAGGCCTTGCTGAGATAAGAAGCAGAGGGTGGTGTCAGAGTAAGTTAAAATGCCACACATCTCTCTTACTGAGAGTCATCGTTTATTTTCTGATTGTTTGCATGGTTGCTGTAAACTTTTGACTAGTTTCCAAAATTCTGACAAGGTTGAGTCTGACAGTTTGGTCTGTTTATTAGTTGCTTTTGTGGAAGAATGAACTTTTGGAGTTCCCTACTCCACCTTTTTGCTGACATCCCAGTCTTTTTATTTATTTATTATTTTTTTGGCATAAAAGTCCTTTACAGAAAAATAATTATTCGGTATATATAATTTAACATTTTTTAATGTAATGCTGTACCATAAAATTTTTCACTTACTTATAACAGTCCTCATAAATATCCATTGTAATAGTTCATTTGTCAAATATTTACTGGTAATCTTTTACCTGATAGTCACTCTTCAAAGCACTATGTATACAGCAGTGAGCAAATAAAGGCCCTGCTCTTACGGAGTTTAGATTCTGGAAAGGGACACAAATAAGAGACACTAAATAAATTAAAAGAGAGTAGAATAGAATGTTAGATAGTAAAATATATCATCTCCTAGGATGTTTTTCTAGTCCATCAACATTATGTCTCTAAGAGCCACCTGTCTTATATGTAGCTGGAATTCATTTGCTTTCACCACTGTATAATATTCCATTGTATGAACAGAACTGTGATTGTCTGAAAGATATCCCCCAAACACATCAGGCCTCAAGCTCTGGAACCGTCAATGTTAGCATATGTGGAAACAAGGGTCTTTGAGGTGTGATTGAGGTAAGGATCTTGAGATGGGAAGATTATTTTGGAATATTGGGGTTAGCCCTAAATGCAACCTCATGTATCCTTATGAGAGGGACCCAGAGGGTGAGTGGACACAGAAAATAGAGGATAAAGTGAAGATTGAAGAAGAGACTGGAGTGAAGTGGCTTTGAGCCCAGGAATGCCAGCAGCCCCTGGAAGCAAGAAGAAGCGAGGGATGGATTCTCTCTAGAGCCTCTGGCGGGAGCACGACCCCGATGACATTTTTATTTTGGACACAGTGATACTGACTTCAGACTTCTGGTCTCCCTAATGGTAAGCAAATAAATTCCTGTTGTTTTACATCACTCAGTTTGTGGTAATTTGTACAATAGCCATAGGGAGCTACCTTCGTTGGTCTGACCTGCTATTGTGAATACCGCACAATGGGTTGCTATAAACAATGGAAATTTATTGACTCCCAGTTTTGAGGCTAGTGGTCCCCAATCAAGGTATGCACAAGGCTTGTTCCCCACCCCTCCCCTCGCCTGAAAACTGTTGTTTCTGGCCCCTGACAATCCTCAGGGTTCCTTGGTTTATTTTTCTGCCTCCCATCACATGGCAATGTCCTCTCTTTCTAGCTCCTGTGGCCTCCAGTTTCTCTTTATAAGGCCTCCAGTGATCTGGACTAAATCCCACCTGGTTCAGTTTCCCAATCCCTTAACTAAGCATAACATCTGCAAAAGGCTTTATTCAAAATGGGTTCACACCCAGGGGGGTTCAGATTAAGATTAAAAATACTTGTTGGGGCACATAATTCAGAAACTAATACATATTTGGGACAAAGAGTGGGGTGCTCAACGCTGTGAATGGAATTATCAACCCTGAATTAGAGATTTGAATGTGGTTAAAAGGGGGAAACTGTAGGTTATATATGTTACTAGAATTAAAATAAAAAAAAAAACATATGACCATGCAACACAAATAGTGAGACCTATGTAAACAATGGACTATAGTTAACAGTACAATTATTTAAATGTTCTTTTATGAATGGTAGCCAATGTACCACACTAATGCAAGGCATTAATAATAGGGTGGCATGTGGGAACCCTGCATTTTATGCATGATATTTTCTTTTTTTTTTTTTTAACATGGGCAGGCACCGGGAATCGAACCCAGGTCTCTGGCATGGCAGGTTAGAACTCTCCCAGTGAGCCACTGTGACCCGCCCTTTATTAATTTTTTAATTTTTTTTAGATACCAAAAAAACAAATAAACGCAAATATTCATAAATTTTGATCATTCCGTTCTACATATATAATCAGTAATTCACGATATCATCACCTAGTTGCATATTCAGCATCATGATCATTTCTTGGAACATTTGTTATGCATGATATTTTGGTAAACCTACAACTTCTCTAACAAAGAAATATGTTGCTGTATCAAATACCCAAAATGTGGAAGTGGCTTTGAAATTGGGTAATGGGTAGAGACTGGAAGAATCTTGTCAAGCCTGATAGAAAAGCCCAGATTGCTTGGAAGAAATGGTTGGTAGAAATCCAAGTGTTAGAGACCCTGCCAGGTAAGAGCTCAGATGGAAAAGAGGTCAATATTATTGGAAACTGGAGGAAAGGAGATCCTTGCTATGAAGTGGCAGAAAGCCTGGCCAAATTATATGCTACAGTCATGAGGAAAGCAGAACTTGGCAGTGGTGAACTTAGATATTTAGCTGAGGACATTTCCAAGAAAAGCATTGAAGATGTGGTCTTGATTCTTCTTGCTACTTATAGTAAAATTCAAGAAGAAAGAAAGAAATTCAAAGAAAGAGCTGTTAAACCAAAAGGAACCAACATATGATGACTTGGGAAAATTTCAGAGAACGTGAGCTGCAAAAGATGCCCAAATCAGGAGAGTCACCATTAGGGAAGTAGGCTCTGATGGTCAAGGGTGTGGCTGGAAAGCTAATGCTGAGGGGGTTAGATGCGTGTCTCCTGGACCTGCTCAACCATCCCCGCAGAAGGTAGGAATGGAGGTGGGATGGTCCAGGAAAGAGGGGTAGAGGACTATCTTGTCTAAAGGTGTGAATCCCTGTGATTGCACAGAAGACCCTCAGGTTTTTTATAGTTACGTAAAGAGAAGCAGAAATACCAGCTTGGACTGAAAGGGACAGAAATGAAATAATGGAAGGCTGTTGGGCTCCTAAAATTCTACAGGCAGCGAATAAGCTGATAAAACGATCCTCTGCCAACATGTGCTACTTTTCAAGAAAAAAGGAGCAGTGACTCCAAGAGCAGAAACGTGCTGCGGTCTCAGACCCAGAGGCTGGAGCTTCAGGCTGCACCGGATTTATCCCCAGGACTTGAAACCTGATGACTTTTTTCTTCCATCCATTTTCTCCCTTTTGGAATGGGAATGTCTATAGCTGCTATGCTATGCCTGTCTCACCATCGTATTTTGGGAACAGATAACTTGTTTTCTGGTTTCACAGGCCCAGAGATGGAGAGAAATTTTGCCCCAAGGTGACTCATACCCACCAGACCTGTTTTAGATTACTTGCATGATGAGATTTGAGATTTTTAAGCTGATGATATTTACATTCTATTTTGGACTTGACTTGATGCTCATAATGGGATGAGACTTTTAGGGGTCAATGTATTTTGCATGTAGGACAGATGTGAATCTTTTGGGGCCAGGGCAGACTATTATGGTTGCTGAAAATGTCCCACCCTACCCCCAAGATATCAGGTCCTAATCCTTGGAACCTGTAAATGCCCTATATGGAAACGGTATTTGAGATTTAATTAAGGTAAGGCTCTTGTGATGGGGATATTATTTTGGGTTATCAGGATTGGCCATAAATACAATCAAATGTGTCTTTATAAAAGGAAGTGGAAGACTTGACACAGACAAAAGAAAAGAAGGTGATGTAAAGACTGAGGCAAGGATTGGAGTGATGGGGCCACAAGTCAAGGAATGCCAGCAGCCCCCCGAAACTGGAAGAGGCAAGGAATAGATTCTCTCCAAGAACCTTTGGAGGGCACACAGCCCTGATTTTCTGTTTTTTAATCCATCTTGTTGAACACTATATCATGAACATCTCTCTGTGTCAATGGTTACACTTCTGTAGTGTCATTTACACTTCTGTAGTGGCTGTACAATAATTCAGTATGTCAATTACTAGAATATATTCAACCAGTCCCTGTGGTTGAATCTTTATTTCCAACATTTTGCCTTTGCAAAGGACATTGATTTTAATGACAGTTAACACATAAGGCTGTTTACTCTGCATAACCCACATTTAATGCCTCCAACCACCCTTGAGGCAGGCGTTGATTTATTCCTGCTTTACAGATGAGAACACTGGGGCATAGGGAAGTTAAATAGCTGCTGCAGGACATGGGAGCCAGGAATGGAACCCAGGGGATGGGCTCTGGACCTGGGCTGCTGCTCTGCATTGAGAAGTGTCCTCTGTTGCTTCCTTTGGATAAATCCCCACCAACAGTTGCCTGGTGAAAGGGGATATGCCTTGTATCTGATGGGTCATCTCTGGTGGGATCGGACCTTCTGAGCAGGTCCAACTCTGATGATCTCAGCACTGGACATACTCGAGCACATGTCCACACATCCACCTCTACACACAGATGGGCTCACCCACCTGGGTGTATTTCCATGAGCCCACCTTCCAGGAAAGGACACCCAAGGATATTCTGCTCCACTGCAGCCAGCTACTTAGAATGTGTCTGGTTTCAGATACATTTAGGAGCCAGCAAGCATTTTCTGTAAAGGGCCACATAGTAAATAGTTTAGGCTTTGCTGGCCACAAAGCCCCCAGCAGAACAACCAGCTGTAGCAGAAGCTGTTGGTGCCCTGAGCATTCATTCTAGATCAGGAAGGCTGCTTCTGCTATTTATGAACATGAAGTCTCTGTTTCAGGGCTTTTGTTACCTGGCTGTGGGAGCACCCTTAGCCAGCACACCAGCAAACTAGCAGGGCCAGAAGGTAATGCCCCAGAAACAGCCCTTAGCTAATGCAGGATGGAGAGCTGCTCTAGAAATACCCAGCTACCTCAGCCTTTATGGGGATATTCTAACTGCACCCAGAGGTCCCAAGGAAGCGTGCTCCAGTTGCCCACAGTGGAAACTGGCTTGGTAATGCACTATTCTAAGCTACCTGCTCCAGATCCTCATCTCAAGCTTGATAAAGGGGATTTATTGGCATATATAATTGGAAAATCCAGAGGTAGTGTGATTGAGTGAATATAGAATACCATCAAGAACCCGGTTCTTTTCTCCTCTCCTCACTTTTTTTTTTTTTTTATCAAAACCCTTTTGATATTTGATTTTGGGTCAGTGATAGCAATTTCAGACTTCTGGCCTCCAGGACGGAGAAAATAAAGTTCTGTTGTTTTAAGCAGTGCCGTTGGTGGTATCTGTTATAGCAGCTGTAGGAAACTGATACATAAACACAGTGCAGTTATCCAGTTCCTGCTCACTGGGTATTTGGACGGCTCACTGCTTGTCGTTATTATGAACAGTCTCTTGTGCATTTTACACATGACAGAGCTTTTCTAGGGTCTATACCTGGAAGTAGAACTGCTTGGTTATAGCATATCCAAATGTTCATTTTGGCCAGGGAATGCCTGATCTTTTACCAAAGTGTTTGCACCAATTTACACTCCTGCCAGCACTCTAGTTCCCATCAATCCACATCTGGCACATCATTTATTATCAGATTTGAAAGGTTTTGCCAGTTGAATGAGTGTAAAATGGCATCTCCCTGTGGTTTTACTTTGCATTTCCCTGATTACAAATGTGCTTTTGAGCTTGAGCATTTTTTTCAAACCCTTATTGGCCATTTGTAATTCCTCTTCTGTAAAACTCATATTGCTGTCTTTGACTGTTTTTCTAGTGATTTATATCTTTTTAATCAACTTGTAGTTCTTTGTATATTCTAGATACAAAACCTGTTTTTGGTTATGACATCTTTTTATTGTATTATAGGTCTTTTGATGAAAAGAAGTTCTCAATTTTAGTGTAGTTGAATTCATCAATCTTTTATTTTCTGGTCTAGCACTTTTTATAGTTTATTTAAAGCAATGCTACCCTTCCTTGAGAATAAAAACCTCTTGGAATTTTTATTGCAATTGTATTGAATCCACAGACCCTATTGGAGAGAATTGACATCTTTATTAAGTATACAGTTTTATAATTTGTATCAACTTTGATGTTTTTAGAATTATAATAATTTAGATTATACATAATAATTTAGGTTCTATGATTAAACTTTCATAATTTATATCCGGACTTAAAACTGTCTCCATAATCTGGGACATATGTTGTTAGACTTATTCAAGGCACTTATTTTTATTTTTTAATTGTGTTATTAATGGTGAAATATACCATATATACAAAGAAAAGAAAGAAAAACTAATAATTCTCAAAGTACACTTCAACAGGTAGTTACAAAACAGATCTCAGAGTTTGTTATGGGCTCCCATTCCACTATTTCAGATATTTCCTTCTATCTGCTTTAAAATAGTGGAAGCTAAAAGAAATAGCAATTTAATGATTCAGCAGTCACACTCGTTTGTTAAATCTCATTTTCTCTGTTATACCTCCTCCTTCTCCTTTGAGCCTTCTCCCAATCTTTAGGATCTTTAGGCAATGCCCATTCTGACTTTTCATGTTGGAAAGAGGTGTCAATACTAAAGGAAAGGGCAATATAATCAATTTATAGTCTTGGAGCGTCGGGTCCCTCTGGGTTTCAGGATTTATCTGGCCTATGAACCCTTTGTAAATTATAAGTTCCAGGAAAGCAAACTCAGTGCATTAAACTTTTGTAAAGTCTCAGTTTGAGCCTTAAAGTGTTCTAAAGAGCCAACAGGAGTGATGTTGATTGGGGCTTAGCAAACCATGGCAATTGGCACTATCTAACTGAAGCTTGCATATGAGAAGCCTCCAAAACAGCCTCTTGACTGCTTGATCTCTTCTAGCCACTGATGCCTTATTTTATTATACTTCCCATGGTGCTGGGGCCAGACTCATGCCTAAGCGTCATGTCCCACATTGTCAGTGAAACTTTCACCACTGAATGTCATGTCCCACATAGGGGGAGAGGTAATGATTTTCCTTGCAGAGCAGGCCTTTGAGAGAGAGACCACAGCTGAGCAACGAAGAGGTTTCCTGGAAGCAACTCTTAGGCCTTGTTATAGGTAGTTTCAGCTTCTCCACTACAGAAATGAGTTTTATAAATCAATCCTCAAAATCCAGGGGTTGGCCATCTTCTTGGGAGTCCCCAGTGGTTGAGAGGATACCCAGGGTTTCCCAGAAAGGAAAGTTTAATGGCTCCATTTTTTTTCCTTCAGACCCTCAAAGAACTCTACCAACATTTTTTTTTTTAATATTTTACTGCTAAATATTCACACACATACCTTCCATACATGGTGTACAATCAGGGGCTCACAATGCCATCACATATTCGTGTATTCATCACCATGATACATTTTTAGAACATTTGCATCACTCCAGAAAAAGAAATAAAAAGGAAAAAGATAAAACTCAAACATACCATTACCTGTACTCCTCCCTCTCATTGACCGCTAGTATTTCCATCTACCCAATTTAGTTTACCCTTTGTCACCCCTATTATTTACTTATTTTTTTATCCACATTTTTAACTCATCTGTCCATACCCTGGATAAAAGGAACATCAGACACAGGTTTTCACAATCACACAGTCACATTGTAAAAGTTATATAGCTGTGCAGTCATCTTCAAGAATCAAGGCTACTGGAACACAGCTCAACAGTTTCAGGTACTTCCCTCCAGCCACTCCAATACACCATAAACTAAAAAGGGGATATCTATATAATGTCTATCAATACTTTTTAATTATTTGCCCACCATAGTCTGAGGTGTATCCTAGTATTACATTAAGCTATATAGAATTATAAGGCCTCATTCCTGTTCTGGACTCCAGGAGCTTGGGTTGCTTAAATGAGCTATCCAGACAGGTCAATTTAGGTTGTGTGTTACAGAAAATTTAAGTTCCAGCCATAATACACCCTCTGCCTTTGGTCTCACACAGTAGGTGAAGGTCTAGAGTACATACAGTGTCATTTTTTATCTGTATTCTAATTTACCTTTGTCCCAGCCAGATTGGTTTTGTTTTTATCTCAAATTGAGGCCTGATCTCTTTTTTGGTTACTTTAATTGTTATCGTATATAGTTATGCTAACTTTCAGAGCTGCAGCACTCCATTTTGGGATCTTAGGTGTCACCAAGTTACTGAAAGGTCCAGGGAAATACCAGCTGCTACACGTACAGTTCAGTGTCTCAGAGTTTAGAAATACACTTACAACTTCAGACTAAGTGTGGCTGCTATAAGGACTTACAATATAAGCTCCAATGTTCTTTTATTTTTTCTTTGTAGAGAGGGTTTATTTTTTTATTTTTAATTTTTAAAAAAAATACTAAAAAACACCAAACAAATGCAAACATTCTTAACTTTTGATCATTCCGTTCTACATATATAATCAGTAATTCACAATATCATCACATAGTTGCATATTCATCATCATGATCATTTCTTGGAACACTTGCATCAATTCAGAAAAAGAAATAAAAAGAAAACAGAAAAAAATTCATACATA
>PVIY010062938.1:0-10657 GCA_004026745.1 Myrmecophaga tridactyla | reverse complement strand
GAGAAAGTGTTTTGTATGATTTCAATCTTTTTAAATTTGTTGAGACTTGCTTTGTGACCCAGCATATGGTCTATCTTTGAGAATGATCCATGAGCACTTGAGAAAAAGGTGTATCCTGCTGTTGTGGGGTGTAATGTTCTATAAATGTCTGTTAAGTCTAGCTCATTTATTGTAATATTCAAATTCTCTGTTTCTTTATTGATCTTCTGTCTAGTGTTCTGTCCATTGATGAGAGTGGGGAATTGAAGTCTCCAACTATTATGGTAGATGTGTCTATTTCCCTTTTCAGTGTTTGCAGTGTTTGCCTCATGTATTTTGGGGCATTCTGGTTCGGTGCATAAACATTTATGATTGTTATGTCTTCATGTTGAATTGTTCCGTTTATTAGCACATAGTATCCTTCTTTGCCTCTTTTAACTGTTTTACATTTGAAGTCTAATTTGTTGGATATTAGTATATCTACTCCTGCTTTTTTCTGGTTGTTATTTTCATGAAATATCTTTTCCCAACCTTTCACTTTCAACCTATGTTTATCTTTGGATCTAAGATGTGTTTCCTGTAGACAGCATATAGAAGGATCCTGTTTTTTAATCCATTCTGCCAGTCTATGTCTTTTGATTGGAGAGTTCAATCCATTAAACCTTAGTGTTATTACTGTACAGGTAGTAGTTTCTTCTACCATTTTGCCTTTTGTATTTTATGTCATATCTAATTTTCCTTCTTTCTACACTCTTCTCCACACCTCTCTCTTCTGTCTTTTTGTATCTGTCTCTAGTGCTCCCTTTAGTATTTCTTGCAGAGCTGGTCTCTTGGTCACAAATTCTCTCAGTGATTTTTTGTCTGAAAATGTTTTAATTTCTCCCTCATTTTTGAAGGACAGTTTTGCTGGGTATAGAAATCTTGGTTGGCAGTTTTTCTCTTTTGGTAATTTAAATATATCATCCCACTGTCTTCTCGCCTCCATGGTTTCTGCTGAGAAATCTATTCATAGTCTTATTGGGTTTCCCTTGTATGTGATGGATTGCTTTTCTCTTGCTGCTTTCAAGATCCTCTCTTTCTCTTTGACCTCTGACATTCTGACTAGTAAGTGTCTTGGAGAATGTCTATTTGGATCTATTCTCTTTGGGGTATGCTGGATTTCTTGGATCTGTAATTTTAAGTCTTTCATAAGAGTTGGGAAATTTTCAGTGATAATTTCTTCCATTAGTTTTTCTCCTCCTTTTCCCCTCTCTTCTCCTTCCGGGACACCCAGAACACGTATATTTGTGCGCTTCATATTATCATTCAATTCCCTGGGTTCCTGCTCATATTTTTCCATTTTTTCCCTATAGTTTCTGTTTCTTGTCGGATTTCAGATGTTCTGTCCTCCAGTTCACTAATCCTAACCTCTGTCTCTTGAAATCTACCATTGTAGGTTTCCATTGTTTTTTCATCTCTTCTACTGTACCTTTCATTCCCATAAGTTCTGTAATTTGTTTTTTCAGACTTTCCATTTCTTCTTTTTGTTCATTCCTTGCCTTCTTCATATTCTCCCTCAATTCATTGATTTGGTTTTGATGAGGTTTTCCATGTCTGTTGGTATATTCTGAATTAATTGTTTCAGCTCTTGCATCTCATTTAAACTATTGGTTTGTTCCTTTGACTGGGCCATATCTTCAATTTTCCTGGTGTGATTTGTTATTTTTTGCTGGTGTCTAGACATTTAATCACCTTAATTAGTTTATTCTGGAGATTGCTTTCACTTCTTTTACCTAGGGTTTTCTTGCTAGATGAATTTGTTGTCTATCTGTTCTTTGACCTTCAGTTCAGCTTTTTCTGGACCTCTAGCTTAGGCTTTGTTTAGCAGAGGATAATTTTTCAGTTCTTATTTTCTTGTATCTTGCCCTGCTTTTATGGTGCCTTTTTCCTCCCCACCCTTAGGAGGGTCTACGTAGGTATTATAGACTCCAGCCGGGTTTTCCCAGACTAAACTGGCCTCCTATCAGGGAGAAGGAGTCACCTTCATCAGTTTTTCCTGAGGGTAAGACCCAGCAGGTTAAAAGGATTTCCTGTGAAGTCTCTGGGCTCTGTTTTTCTTATCCTGCCCAGTATGTGGCGCTTGTCTGCCTGTGGGTCCCACCAGCAAAAGATGTTGCGGCACCTTTAAGTTTTGAAGACTCTCCCTGCTGGGGGCATGGTGGAGACAGAGGAGAGGTTGTAGGCTGGTTTTAATGGCTTCAAATTGCCAAGCCCTGTGGTCTGAATTCCTTGAGGGAGGGATTCCACCTGAGTTGGGATTTACCCCTCCCCTGGGGAAGGCACAGGTGGGAGACAGCCCTGAAAGCAGTCCGTTTCTACCTATGCCTGGGGCAGTTGCAGACCGAGAAGTCCCACCTCTGAATCCAGAGGCAGCCAAGCCTCCGTAGAAAGACAGCCACAAAACCTCCATTTCTTCCCCTTTCCTCTTTTTCCATTAGCCCAATGAGCAACCTCTGCCTTGACCAGGTTTAGAGTTTCTTTCCTTTCCCTCTGGGAAGCCACCTGTGGGGGAGGGGTGCCAGCCACCAGCCGCTGCGGCTTGGGGAACTCACGGTTCTGGGGAGGCTCACAGCTGGTCCAGCTGGTCCAGACTGGGGTACACTGTGTGTCTGGTCACTGACGTGGCTCCAGGAGCTGTTCTGTACTGTTTCTGGTTATTTAGTAGTTGTTCTGGAGGACGAACTAAAACACGCACATTGCTAAGTCGCCATCTTGGCCCCTCCTCCCTGGCATTTGTTATCTCTTCATGTGTTTTTTAACCATTTGTATTTGCTCTTGAGAAAAATGTCTATTCATATCTTTAGTCCGTTTTATAATTAGGTTGCTTGTTCTTTTGTAATTGATTTGTATGATTTCTATATGTATAGAAGATAGCATGCCTTTATCTGATACAGGATTTCCAAATATTTTCCCCCATTGAGTTGGCTGCCTCTTCACCTTTTTGACAAAGTCTTTTGAGTCATAAAAGCATTGATTTTTAGGAGTTCCCATTTATCTATTTTTTCTTTCATTGCTTGTGCATTGCATGTAAAATTTAAGAAGCTACCCCCAAACTAGGTTTGAAGATGTTTCTATATTTTCTTCTAGGAGTTTTATGGTACTTGTTATATTTAGGTCTTTGATCCTTTTTCTGAGTTAATTTTTATAAAAAGTGTAAGATAAGGTACTTTTTCATTCTTTTGGCTATTGATATCCAGTTCTCTCATGCTCATTTATTGACAAGACCATTTTGTCCCAGTTCAGTGGATTTGGGGGTCTTGTAGAAGATCAGATGAACATAGATTTGGTGGTCTATTTCCACACTCTTGATTTGATTTTATTAGTCAATACTTCTATCTTTGTGCCAATACCAACTTGTTTTGACCACTGTGCATTTATAATGAGCTTTAAAACTGGGAAGTGTTAATCCTCCCACTTCATTCTTCTCTTTTAGGATATCTTTAGCTATTCAAGGTCTCTTTCCCTTCCAAATGAATTTGATAACTAACTTTTCCAAGTCTTCAAAGTAGGTTTTGGATTTTTGATTGGCATTGCATTGAATCTATAGATCAGTTTCGGTAGAACTGTCATCTCAACTACATTTAACCTTCCTGTCCATGAGCAGGGAATATCTTTCCACCTATTTTGATCTTTTATTTCTTTTAGCAATGTTTTGTAGTTTTCTGTGTACAGGGCCTTTACATCCATTAAGTTTATTCATAAGTTCTTGATTAATTTAGCTGCTATGTTGAATGGAATTTTTGCCTTAATTGTTTCCTCAGTTAGGTCATTCCTGGTGTATAGAAACATTACTGATTTTTGCACATTACATCCTGCCACTTTGCTGAATTTATTATCTCAGGAAGCTTTGCTGTAGATTTTTCAGTATTTTCCAAGTGTAGTATCATGTCATCTGCAAATAATGAAAGTTTTACTTCTTCCTTTCCAATTTGGTTGCCTTTTATTTCTTTTTCCTGCTTGATTGCTCTAAGTAGAACTTTTAGCACAATGTTGAATAACAGTGATGGCAGAAGGCATCCTTGTCTCATTTCCAATCTTAGGGGAAGGCTTTCAGTCTCTCACTATTGAGTATGATGCTGGATATGTTTTTTTCCTATATGCCCTTTATTATATTAAGGAAGCTATACCTTTGATTCCTACCTTTTGAAGTGTTTTGATCAGAAAAGGATGTTGAATTTTGTCAAATGTTTTTTCATCATAAATTGAGATGATTATGTGATTTTTCCCTTTCAATTTGTTAATGTGCTGTATTACATTAATTCATTTTCTTGTGTTGAGCAACTCCTTGCATTCCTTGTATAACCCCCACTCGGTCGTGGTGTATAATACTTTTAGGCACCTTTGGATTTGATTTGCTAGTATTTTGTTGAGAATTTTTGCATATAAATTCATTAGGGAGATTGGCCTATAGTTTTCCTTTCTTAAAGTATCTTTATCCAGTTTTGGTATTAGAGTGATGTTAGCTTCATAAAATGAGTTAAGTAGTGTCCCGTTTTCCTCAATCTTTTGGAAAAGTTTGAGCTGGATTGGTGTTAGTTCTTTTTGGAATGTTTGATAAAATTTCCCTGTGAAGTCATCTGGCCCTGGGCTTTTCTTAGAAGAAAAATTTTTGATGACTGATTGAATCTCTTTACTTGTGATTTGTTAGGATCTTTTATTTCTTCTTGAGTCAGTGAAGCACGTTTGTGTCTTTCTAGTAGTTTGTCCATTTCATCTAAGTTGTATAGTTTGTTGGTGTACAGTTGATTCTCTCAATTGTTTATCTGTTCTCAAATTCATTTATTTCTGCTTTAATCTTTGTTATTTCTCTTCTTCTATTTTCTTTGGGGTTAGTTTGCTGTTCTTTCTCTTGTTCCTCCAGGTGAGCAGGTAGGTCCTCAATTTTTTGCTCTTTCTTCTTTCTTCTTCTTTTTTTTTTTTTTTTGGATGGTGGGGTCACATTTCATTCTTTTTCCATGTGAGTATCCCGTTACTGCAACACCATTTCTTGATTTTTTTTTTCTGTCTGTTTGCTTTTATTGATTTATTTTGCTTGCTTGGGAGGTGCATGAGCCGGGAATCTAACTGGTGTCTCTCACATGGCAGGTGAGAATTCTACCACTGAACTACCCTCGCACCCCCTCTTTCTTCCTTTTTAATGCAGGCATTTAGGTCAATAAATTTCCCTTTCAGCACTGCTTTTGCCATATCCCATAAGTTCTGTTATGTTGTATTATCATTTTCATTCATCTTCAGATAGTTAATTTCTCCAGCAGTTTTTTCTTTGACCTACTGGTCGTTTAAGAGAGTGCTATTTAATCTCCATATATTTGTGAAAGTTCTGGTTCTTTAGTGGTTGTTGGTTTCCAATTTCATTCCATTGTGACCAGAGGAAATGCTTTGAATAATTTCAATCTTTTAAAGTTTACACAGACCTGTTTTGTGCCCCATTATATGATCTCTTCTGGAGAATGTTCCATGGGCACTAGAGAAGAAGGTATATCCTGGTGTTTTGTTGTGTAACGATCTATATGTGTCTTCTGGGCCTAATACATATATCAGATTGCTTAAATTCTCTATTTCCTTGTTGATCCTCTGTCTGGTTGGTCTATCTATAGAGGAGAGGGTTACATTGAAGTTTCCCACTTTTATTGTTGAAATGTCTAACAATCTTTTTAGTTTTATCAATGTTTGCCTCATGTACTTTGGAGTTCCTTGATTGGGAGTATAAACATTTATGGTCATTATTTCTTCTTGATGAATTGCCCCTTTTATTAATATGTAGTGTTTTTCTTTGTCTCTTATGACTTCTTTATGTTTAAAGTCTATTTTGTCTGGTATTAGTATAGCTACTGCTGCTAATTTTGTTTACAGCTTGCATGGAACATCTTTTCCCATCTTCTCATTTTCAGTCTATTTGTATCTTTGGGTCTAAGATGAGTCTCTTGTAGGCAGTGTTTAGATGGTTCATATATCTTAACCCATTCTGCCAATATTTATCTTTTAATTGGTGAGTTTAGTCCATTAACATTCAAAGATATTGTTCTAAAGGCATTTCTCGATTCTACCATCTTATCCTTTGGATTTTATTTTTCAGATTTATATATTCTTTTCTCTCTTTCTCTTTTTATCCTTTAAGTTACCCTTACTGGTACTTTTCAATTCTGTGCCCATCTCCAGATTTCCCTCATCTGTCTTTTTTTTTTCAGCCAGCAGAACTCCTTTTAATATTTCTTGTAGGGCTGATCTTTTGTTGACACATTCTCTCAGAATTTACTCATCTGTGAAAACTTTAACCTCTCCTTCATTTTGAAGGACAATTTTGCTGGGTACAGAATTATTGGCTGGAAATCTTTCTCTTTCAGCATCTTAAATATATCATACCACTGCTTTCTCACCTCTATGGTGCCTGTTATGTAGTCTGAACTCAGTCTTATGTGGTTTCCCTTGTATGTAGTACATCACTTTTCTCTTGCTGCTTCAGGATTTTCTGCTTCTCTTCAACATTTGACAGACTAGTGGGTACGTGTCTTGGAGTAGGCCTATTTGAATTTATTCTATTTAGAGTTCATTTGAGCTTCTTTGATTTGCATATTTATGTGTTTTATAAGTGTTGGGATTCAATTAATCTTCCTGGCACTTTACTCTTTTCTTCTCCCTCTGGGACACCAATAATTCTTAGACTCGTGCACTTCATGCTGTCCATCATTTCTCTGAGATCCAATTCAATTTTTTCATCTTTTTTTTGCCATTTGTTCTTTTGTGTGTTTGAAATCAATCATCCTGTTCTCAACTTTGCTTATTCTTTTATCTTTGCAAATCTACTGTTACATGTCTCTAGTATATTTTGATTTTGTCTGCAATATCTCTCATCTCTGTGATATCTACTTATTCTTTCAAATTTTTCTTTACACTCTACTGTCTTCCTTTTTTATTGATATATATTATATTACATACCATGTAATCATCCAAAGTGTAAAATCAATGGTTCTCAATATCATCATATAGCTCTGCATTTAGCATAACAATGAACTTTTTCTTTTTTGCGAAAAATAACATATACACAAAAAAAGCAATAAATTTCAAAGTACATTGCAAAATTAGTTGTAGGACAGAGTTCAGGGTTTTGTATAGGCTACAGTTTCACAATTTTAGGTTTTTATTTCTAGCTGCTTTAAGATACTAGAGACTAAAAGAAATATCAATATAATGATTTGGCAACCATACTCATTTGTTAAACCCTACCTTCTCTGTATAACTCCAACCTCATCTTTGATCTTTCTCCCACTCCTTAGGGGTATTTGGGCTATTTCAATTCTAACTTTTTCATATTGGAAAGGGCTGTCAATAATATGGGATAGGAGGATGGAACTAGTTGATGTTTTGGAGAGGCTGGCCCCTCTACACTTCAGGATTTATCTGGTACAGGGACCCATCTGGAGGTTGTAGGTTTCTGGAGAGTTACCCTAGCACATGGAACCTTTGTAGAATCTTATTTAATGCCCTAGGTGTTCTTTAGGATTGGCAGGAATCTTCTACTGTCTTCTTGATCTTCTTTATGTCATTATCCTACCCACTAAATTTATTTAGTAGCACTGTATGAACATCTTTGATTAGTTGTTCCAAAGTCTGTGTCTCCTCCAGTGTTTTAATTTGGTCATTAGGCTGGGCTATAACTGTCTGCATCTTCATGTGCTTTATGATTTTCTGTTGCCTTTGAGGCATATAATTATCTTCATAGGGCTATTTTGGAAGTTGATTTCCCTCAGTAGTCTAAGGTTTTGTGTTTGAAAAATTATGTGGGGCATGGGGCAGGACACAGTGGTGCACTGGTGCAGTGCCAGGGTGTGCAACAGGGTTAAGTGTGGGGCATAGGTGCTACACTAGGGTCTTGGAGCATGGGGTGCGGTGTGCAGGGTTGTGGTGTGGGCACATGGAGGCTGCAGAGGTTGGGTAGAGCTAGGGCAAGCTTCAGAGCACAGGGGCAGGGTAAGGTGTGGGTGACAGAGAGGCAGGGCACAGCAGGAGGCAGATCAGGGTGGTTGTGTGAGTGTGCACGCTGTTGGGGGTGGTGCTTGGGAAGGCAGAGTGCAGGGAGTAGAACATTATGGTGTGGGTTCAAAAGAGTGTGTGCACAGTCAGATTGTGGGTGCATGTGGGGGTCATGGAGGTATGGGCATGGGGATCGGGGTGCAGAAGATGGGGCACGGGGGCAGGGTACATGTGCATGCATACACAATGGTTGTGGTGATCAGGAACACAAGTGTGTGGGATGCTGTGTGTGGATACATGTTTGCACGGGGTCTGCAGGACACAGAAGCACATATGCACAAAAGTGGGATGCAGGTGCATGTGGGTGCAGAGTGGGTGTGCAGGGTTTGGGGTGCAAGTTCACAGATCATGGTGTGGCATTGCATGGGTCATAGGGTTGTGGTGTGTGTGTGCATGGGGTGCAGGCCTGGGCGGCATGATAAGGGGTTGTGATGCAGATGTGCACATGAGCATCTGTGTGTGGGTGAGGGACTCGGGATGAGGGTCCACAGAAGTTCAGGGCTGGGGGGTAGTCATGGCATGGATGCACATGTGAGCTCCTGCATATGGGTGAGGGGGGTGAGACACGGGTATGCGTGTGCACAAGGTGGTGGGGCAGGATGCATGTTTTGAGGGGTTGGGGCTAGGATGCATGCCTATGGGGGCAGGCAGGATGCCAGTTTGTGTGTACGTGGGGTGGGAGCCTGGGGTGGGGGTTCTTGGGGCACCAGGAGAGAGGAGCTTGGGTGAATGTGGTGTGGACTGTGGTGGGTCGCTGGTCACTTAGAGGGCCTGGAGGCTCAGGTGCGTGGGACATGGGGGGAAAAGGGTCACGGAGGGTGATCAGCACACATAGGTATGGTGTGTTCAAGGAGCATGGCTTGGCTTACTTCCTTGTCCATGTTCTCCTGTGGGCTTTGGGCTTCCATTTGGAAAGGGACACATTAGGCTCTTTGTAATAACTGGATTTTCTCTGGTTCTCTGCATCTCAATTCCTCAGCTTTTTCAACCAGGACTTCCCTATGTAGTGTAGAAGACCCTCTTAGGTCATTTGCATTCAGGAATCGCTGTCTCAGTCATTTTTCTGTCATTTCTCTAACTGTTCCTTGGAGCAAGGGTAAACTCAGCTTATCCTATTCCACTATCTTCCTGGAAACCTCTACCATATGTTGTTTTTTTCTTCTTTTCTTTCTCTCTCTCTCTCTCTCTCTTTTTTTTTTTTTTTTTTTTTGGCATGGGTAGGTTCCGGGAATCAAACCTGGGTCTCTGGCATGGCAAGTGAAAATTCTGCCACTGAGCCACCATTGCATTGCCCCCATATGGTTTTAGTTTGTTTGTTTGTTTGTTTGCATGGGCAGGCACCGGGAATCAAACCCAGGTCTCCAGCACGGCAGGCAAGAACTCTGAGCCACCATGGACGGACCCTGCCCCATATGTTTTTATATGTTGTGGTTTTGTTCTCACTCATCTCATGATATTTATTCATTTCTCTGCAATTTCTTCTTTGACCCACTTATTAAGGGTTGTTTTTAAACTGCATATATTTGAGAATTTCTAGTTCTCCAGCTATTACTGATTTCCAGCTTTGTTCCATTATAATCAGAGAAAAGTGTTCTGTATAATTTTAATCTTTTAAAATTTATTAAGACCGGTTTTGTGTCCCATAATGTGGTCTATCCTGGAGAATGGTCCATGAGCACTTGAGAAATACATATACCCTGCTGTTTGGGAGGTGCAATGTTCTGTATATGTCTGTTACATATGGTTTGTTTATCATATTATTTAAGTTCTGTTTCCTTTCTGTTTAGAGGATCTATCTATTGAAGAGAGTGGTGTGTTGTAACCTCCTACTATTATTGTAGAAACATCTGTTACTGCTCTCAGTTTTGCCAGTGTTTGCCTCAAGTACTTTGGGCACCTTGATTAGGTGCATAGATATTTTGCTTGTTATTTCTTTTTGGTGGATTGTCCCTTTTATTAATAAGTAGTGTCCTTCTTTATCTCTTGCAATAGTATGGCATTTAAGGTCTAGTTTTTCTGATATTAATACAGCTACCCCAGCTTTTCTTTTTTTTTAATGTTTGCATAAAATATCTTTTTCCATCCTTTTGCTTTCAACTTGTTTGTATCTTTGCATCTAAAATGAGTCTCTTGTAAACAGCATATAGATGGATCGTACTTTTTTTTTAACCATTCTGCCATCTGTGTCTTTTGATTGGGGAGTTTAATTCATTAACTTTCTTTTTTTTAACTTTTTTATTAATTAAAAAAATTAACAAAAAACATTAAGATATCATTCCATTCTACATATACAATCAGTAATTCTTAATATTACCACATAGTTGCATATTCATCATTTCTTAGAACATTTGCACGATTTAGAAAAAGAAATAAAAAGACAACAGAAAAAGAAATAAAACGATAATAGAGGAAAAAAAGATTATACATACCATTCCCCTTACCCCTCGCTTTCATTTACCACTAGCATTTCAAGCTGAATTTATTTTAACATTTGTTCCCCCTATTATTTATTTTTATTCCATATGTTCTACTCTTCTGTTGATATAGTAGCTAAAAGGAGCATCAGACACAAGGTTTTCACATTCACAGAGTCTCATTGTGAAAGCTA
>PVIY010062937.1:0-10685 GCA_004026745.1 Myrmecophaga tridactyla | reverse complement strand
CGGGGCCACTGAGATCAGTGAAGACACGCTGCACTCACACCGGGCCCCGGGAGAGCTGGGAGGAGCAGGGACAGGGCAGGGCGCGCTGCACTTTTCTACGAGTGCCACTTCATTTTAAGGTTTATGGACTTGTGATTTTTTTCCCTCCAGAATTGCTCTGTTGTTTTGCCTATATCTACCTTACATCTACTAGGCAGCAGTTAATGACATATTTTTTATGTGTTTTGCAGGAAAACTAATCTATTATAATTTTCTACTTTAATATAAAACCCCAGCCTGCATGCTTTTTCTATATTATTATATGGTTCAAGGAAACCAAAAGGAAAAAGACTAATCCAAGAAATCCTCAGGGAAGTAAGTCAACAAGGATTTCCGTGGAAGTCTTGTTTTCATTTAGGAGAGAGGTAGTGAAGTGTGCCACACATCTCCTTCAGGCTGTCACCCTGGATAACAGAGGTTAGAGAAGAAAGTGATCGTTATGGGATAGGAAAGCACCAAGAATATTTAGAAACCACAATAATAGTTAATGTTCATTGATTACTTACTAAATGCCAGGTGCCATGCGAAATGCGTTACTCGCATTTATCTCAGAACAAATGAGAGTATCCACTTAAAAATAACAGTTGCAGATAAAAACAGGACACTGGGTGGTGAGACAGTGGCTCAGTGGCAGAGTTCTCACCTGCCATGCCAGAGACCAGGGTTCGATTCCCAGTGCCTGCCCATGCAAAAATAAAACTAAAAGACAGGATACCGCTGTTCCTCTCAATGATTTAAGTGATTAAAATGAAAAAATTATTTTGAAGGGATGTGGGGAATTGGCAGTCTCATGCACTTTTTTAAAAGCAGTTTTTATACATACAAAATGTATGTCTTTAAAAAAAATAATAACCCTCCTGTAAAGCACAGGTGGCATGAGTGCTAAGTCACTGAGCTGTGCAAACTGTGAAGTGACCCACCGTGCTCCTGAAACGTCTGGTCTCGAGCACAGCGTGCTTGGTTACCTGCCGCCTCAGGACTCTCCTTCACCGCCGACCCCGCGCTGACCCAGGCTGCTCACTGCACGGCTTTGTCCCCTTCAGAAAAGCACCCCCGTGCTCCTGGATCTTGCAGCCAGTAGTAAGAGGCTTCCACCATCTGGGTCTCCTTGGGGTTGCGGGGGAATTGATAACTTCCGCCATGTTTCTCGAAGTGGGTTTGTAATCGCGTTGGGTGCTCTGGAAATAAAGAGCTCCATGTCCGAATACAGTGAGGAACTACAAGGATAGAAATGTTAAACTGTATTGTTGACAGCCCCTTCCAACATGAAGAAGTTAGAATGGTATAGCCCAAATACCCTAAAGAGTGGGGGAGAGATCAAACGTGTTGGTGGAGTTATACAGAGAAGGTGGGGTTTAACAAATGAGTATGATTGCCGAATCATATTGATATCTCTTTTAGTCTCCAATGTCTTAGAGCAGCTAGAAGTAAAAACCTAAATTGTGGAATTGTAACCTATATCAAACTCTAAAATCTGTTTTACAACAAATTATTGCAATGTGCTTTGAAATTTATTGCTTTTTTTTTTGTATATATGTTATTTTTCACAAAAAAAGAAAAAATGTATTTCTTCTAGCCTCCAATGTTTTGGAACAGCTAGAAGGAAAAATCTGAAATGGTGACTGGTAAACCATCACAAACTCTGAAACCTGTTCCGTAACAACTTGTTGAACTGTACTTTGAAAATCATTGCTTTTTCTTTTTCTTTTTTCCGCATGGGCAGGCACCGGGAATCAAACCCTGGTCTCTGGCACGGCAGGCGAGAACTCTGCCTGCTGAGCCACCGTGGCCTGCCCTGCTTTTTCTGTATTTTCTTTGTGTATATGTTACATTTAACAATTTTTTAAAAAGTTAAAAAAAAGTTCTTTACCACAGAACTCCTAGAACTCCTAATGCGCACCTGTGTGTGGCAAATAAACAAGGAGAAAATAATGGTATGAACGATATTTCCCGAACTTAAGCATGTGTCTGTCTGTTAGAGCAGTGTGTGGCTAACTCTGGACCTCCGGAAAGCACCCTGGGAGATGCTCATTTACTCTCTACTGAGGAATTCCGTGTCTCCAATCAACGCCTGACATTCATTTGACCTCTGGTGGAATTGTTTGAGGGGACACCAACCGAGTGAAGAGATACTGCTCCTGCCAGGAACATCTAGAAAAATGGATAGTTTAGATAGAGGATAGATAGGCAGGTGAGAAATAGATTTAGACCTGTTACATAGACTATGATGGCAATAATAATAGAGAGATAGAGGGAGAGATGACAGATGATGAAGCTCATGAGTTTAGCAGATGGTTGATATAGATGATCGATGATGATAGACAGACAGACAGATAGCAGATATATAAGTTAGATTAATAGATAGTTGATGGGTAATGATGGTGGTGATAGACATATATAGCCAGAGAGAGACAGACAGAGGACAGATGATATAGCTCACAGACAGCAGTGATAGCTAGACTGATTGATTAATGACAGGTAGATGATGATGAAGCTGATGTGTCTGGATAGATGATAGAGAGAGATTGGAAAGATGGATATTGATAGATGACAGAGGGATGAAATAGGTGACCGATAAAGAGAGATGATAACAGATATCGATATTTGACAGGTAGAGAGACAGCCATTTCTTGGAAAGGCACTGGAGGGCTGCTGAGGTCACGAGGACTTGGGAGTCAAGGTCCTAAGAGGAGGGAATCTCAGAGAGGTGAACTGACATTTCATGAGCCATTTCCCTCAGGGCAATTGCTGCTTTTGGTTATGAGAACCTGGTCAGGGGCTGTGACTAAGATGCAGGGGAGCTCTCAGAGCCACAGAGACAACACTTGCATCCCAAGGATGCAAAACACGCAGGACTTGAGGGGTCAAGATCCCACAAAGAATGAGGCTGCAGCAAGGTGAGTTGACCATTCATGGGTTTCTACCTGAAGCATCTACCACATCCTCGAGCTGCGGAGGAAAAGAAGCTAAGAAGCTCATGGAAAATGACTGAAACCCAGTCCATTCTTTTTGGCCAAGGAAAAATAATTAGATTTCTGGACCCACCAAGTAGGAGAGATCCTATTAAACAGACAGGCTGTCACTGGGGACTTCTAGAGAGTGACACTCTAGGAGCAGAGGTGAAAAAAAAAATAGATAGAGACAAAAAAATGGGGAGTGACGCTTTAGACAGCTCAGTCATTGACTGGTTAAAGGGGAGATGGCCTCCTCCAACTGGCTGCCAGAGGAGAGAGTGAACCGTCTGCTTCATACACTGTACATGGCATTCAACCATAAATGAACAGGCATACCAAGCAATAAGACTAAGGGGGAAAAAGACAATAGTAATGGACAAACAGATGCCCTGATCTAAATATTGGAGTTGTCCAAAATGCACTTTGAAATAACTATGATTATTATAGTCAAGAAAATAAATGAAAAAAAAATTACGAATTTCTCCAGAGAAGCAGAATCTAAATAAAGGAATTAAATGAAAACTATAGAAACGAAAAGTGAAAATTTCAAATCAAGAAATGAACTGATGGATGTAACAGAAGATTGGACTTAGCAAGAAGAAAAGATCAGAAAACTGAAGCATAAATGAATGGAACATATCTGGGCTGAATCACAGCAAATACGATGGAAAATATAGAAAAGAAAATAGAAGACATGTAGGGCATAGCAAAAGTCTAATGTATGTGTAATTGGAGTCTCAGAAAGGGAGGGAAGAGAAAGAGAGAAAGGCATAAGCAACATTTGATAATGGCAGAACATTTTCAAAAATGATGAAAGACCTTAAGCTGCAGATTTAAGAAGTAGCATGAAACTCAGGCACGATAACCACAAACCCACCTATACCTAGCTAGGCCATATTGAAGCTACTGAAAACCAGAGACACAGAGAAACTCTTAAAGCAGACATTAAAAAGGTGCAATATGCTCAAAAAAGCAACCCTATTATTGACAGTTCTGTCTCAACAGAAATTGTGAAAGCCAGAAGACAATTAATAAATTAACATCTTTAAAGTACTGAAAAAATCCTGCCAACCTAGAATTCGCTGTGCAACAAAAATAGTGTTCAAAAATGAAGACAAAATAAACATATTTCTAGCAAATAACAACAGATATTTTATTACCAATAGACTTGCACAAAAAGAAAATAAATGTTTTCCAGGCAGAAAGATAATTATCCCAGATAAATTAATAAAAGCACAGGACTGAATGAAAAGAAATGCATAAGTATGTGGATATATATTTTTAAAACACACATATATAAATATTGACAGAACACACCAATAATAATAATGTCACATGGGGTCTGTCACATAGAGTTTAATTAAAATGCATGACATTTTTTTTTACCTCACTCATGAACACAGAAGTCAGGAGTAGGAAAGTAAAGAGATTCTAAGTCTCTGGTATGGTCTGATAAGTGGCAAAAGTACTAATTTATATTATTCAAAGATTATAATCTCTAGGGTGATTATTAAAAGGATAGTAAAAAAATGTATAATTCACAAGCTATAAAGGAGAAAAATGGAATAATAAAAGTACTTGATTACATAAAGGATGGAAATAATGAAGAGGAAAGGGAACAGAAAAGAGGTGGGACAATAAGTATCAAATAGAAGGATGGCAGAGCTAAACCGAAATATTTCAATAATAATATTAACTGTAGATGGAATAAATACTGCAATTAAAAGACAAAGATTGTCAGACAGCATATCTTTTCATCTAACAATATGCTGCTTACAAAAAAAGGACACTTTAAATATAAGAACATAGAAATGTTGAAAGAGGGTGGGAAAAGATACCATGAAACACTAAACAAAAGAATGTTGTTATAGCTGTATTAACATCAGACAAAGTAGACTTAAAGGCAAGATGCATCACAGATAAAATGGTACATTTTCATAATGATAAATGGCTCAACTCAACAGGAAGAAGACAATTCTTAAATAGAATGTACCTAAAGAAATGGCTTCAAAATACGTAATGTAAAAATTATCAGAACTAAAAAGAGAAATAGAAAATTCCACAATCATAAATAGAACATGCAGATGTAAACATAAACAAGCCTATAGAAAATCTGAACACTTCTTAAGTGCACTTGGAACTTAAACCAAAATTGACCATCTACTTAGCCATAAATCAAATCTTAACAAACTTCAAAGGATTAAAGGATTTAAAGAGCCCACTCTGACAGCAGGGAATTAGGCAGGAAAACTGTAACTACAAGACTGCTAGAAATTTCCCCAAGGTTTGAATACTAGACAGTATACTTCTAAATAACTCATGGGTCATAGAAGGACATACAATGACAATTTGAAAATATCACCCACTAAATTATAATAAAAATGAGATATGTAAAAATGTGCAGGTTTCTAAGAAGCTAAAGTTGTCCTTAGAGGAAAATGTATAGCCTTAAGAAAATAGAGAAATGTACAATGTAAATGCCTATCTCAAAAAGTTAGACAAAGAGCAACAAATTAAACTCAACCAAAGAAAAAGGGAGGAAATAATAAGGATAAGATGAGAGTCTCAGTAAAAGAAAATAAGCCTATAATATGTTTACTGTAAATCTATAATGGAAATGCTCTTGATATCAATATCTGACAAAGACATCATAAAATGTACAAGCTAGCCTCTCTTACAGTCATAAGCACAAAACTCTTAAGCAAAAATTAGTAAAGCAAATGTTATGGTATACTGAAAAAATACCACATCATGCCAAGTTGAGTTTATTCTAGAAATGTAAGGAAAATTTAACATTAGAAAATAAATTGATGTAATCCACATCATTAAGAGAAAAAAGGACAAAATTAGTTATTTTAATATAAACTGAAAATAAATGTGATAAAATTCTATAACTGGTCATGTAAAAAGATCCTTAGCAAACAGGGTATATAACATTCACTGTCTGTAAAGCATATATACAAAAATCTCACCCAAATCATCCTTCATGGTAAATGTTGAAAGCTTTCCCAAGAGATCAGAATTGAAATGGAATTGCCCAGTGCCACAATTTTCATTCAATATTTTATTAGAGTCCTAGCCAAGGCAATAAGCAGACAAACAAACAAAATACTATAAAGGTTGGAGATAAAGACATATACTGTCATTATGCATAGACAATCTTTTAAAAATCTACTGGAAAACTCTTAGAATATAAAAGAGAATTTAGCAAGGTCACTGGATACACGATCAATAGATAAAGATCACTTCTGTTTTTAAATATAAGAAACAACAAATAGAAAACGAAAACATTTTAAAGATACCATATACAATAGTATAAAAGACATCAACTATGCAAGGATAAATCTAATAAAGTGTGTACAAAACTCAAAACTAAAACTACAAAACAGTATTAGGAGAAATTAATCAAAACCTCCCAAATTGATTCATAAATTCAATATATTCCAAAAAGATAATTATAGAAATGTACAGGAATCCAAAGGACTAGAAATAGCCAAATCAATCCTGAAAAAGAAAAGCACAGCTGGAGGACTTATACTTTCAGATATCAAGGCATATTATAAAGCTAAAGGAATTAGGACAGTGTGGAAATGGTACGAAAATAGACAATCAGACCAATTAAAGAGAAAAGAGTTTGGAAGAGAACCCACATGTGTGCAGTCAATTTGATATGTGACCTAGCGTCACTGAAGCAGGGACGAGTGTACTTTTCAATAATGGAGCTGAGTCAGTCAAATATCCACATGGGAAAAAATAAATCTTGACCATATCTCCTTGCATACCTAGATATATCAACCCCAGATGTACTGTACAAATTTAAACATGAAATGTAAAACACAACTTTTGGGAAGAATCATTGGAGAATACCTTGGGGTAAGCAAGTAGTTGTTAAACAGACACAAAAAGGACTAACCAGAAGAGAATAATTGATAAATTGGACTACATTAGAATCAAGAACTTGTGTTAATCAGAAGACACTATTAAGCCAGTGAAAAGGCAAATCAGAGGATAGTATAACATATTTGAAATACATAAAAATGACAAGAGACATATCTGTAATATATAGAGAACTTCTACAAGTCAATAAGCAAAAAAAAAAACTCAATTAAAAAAGTGGGCCAAAAAACTATTACTTCACAAAAGAAGATATACAAATGGCCAAAAGAACATATGAAAAAACTCAACCTGATTAGTCATCAAGGAAACTGAAATGAAAACCAAATACATTCACTTGAATACCTGAAATGAAACCATCTGAGGAGACCAAGATTGGGGAGAATGTGGAGCAACTGGGCTCCATCACTCTGGAAAACGATTTGATAATATTCAATGTGAAAGCTGAAGACTATCAAAACTAGATGACATGAAATGCGTATGTAAGGTTAGCACGAGACAGTTACAAGGCTTTATTTCACTTTATTTGCAATGGCCAATGACTGGAGACCACCCAAATGTCTGCCCACGGTGAGGTAGGTAAATGCATGCTGGTATCTTCTTATGTCACACTACAAATGACAATGAACAAGCCACCTGCAAGACTGTGGACAAGTCTCACAGACAGAATGCTGAGAGAAAGAAGAGCACAAGAGGCACACAAGCGTGCGAGAGAGAACACACCCACAGCTCGGTGCATTCAGCGCTCAACTAGGAAATCTAGTGTGTGGAGACAGCAGCTGCCCTTCTGGGAGTCTGCAGGCCTGGGGCTCCCCACACACTGGCCCCCCACCTCCTCACCTGGTACTGCACCCCCGCCCCCGTGGGAAAACTCAGCCTGCCTTAGACCTCAAAAGCACATTAAAGCAGCATCACGCCTGCTTCCCTGGAACCCAGGCACACCTTCGTGTTTACGTCACACGGTGAAGTTGCTCCAGTTCTCTGGGCCCCTGCTGGACCCTCCTTAAACAGCCTCCGTTGGGTTAGGTTTGGGCCCAATGGTTTGTGAGACCTTTGGCATGTCTAAAATCTATGATTCTCCTCCTCTCATTCATTAATTCCACAAGTCCTGACAGCGCATTTTCCAAACACCGGTGTTGTACTGGCTAGGCACACAGAAGCCAGGTGGTGAGTTCTGTGCAGTAAGCAAACGACTGGAGGGAGAGACCCAGCGGCTGGAGGAGGGGCCTGGATTCTCAGCGGAGGGGCTTCTTAAGGGACAGGCAGAAGCCATCCTGGCCTGGAAGGAGCGGCAGGGTGGGCAGGGGAAATCCGAAAGGGGAGTGGAGCCCCTCTCCCAGCTGGCTTTCACGCTGAGAAGCATTGCACTAAAGTGTCCCTGACGGGGAGGCTGAGTGTGTCGGCAGAGGTCCCTGACAGCATTCAGGGACTGAGAAGATTCCTGAGAAGGTTTCCCTGCAGCCTCAGATCTAGCCAGGAGCCGAGCCCCCTGCAGCCATCTCAGCTGAGCCTGCCACTCCAGGCTCCCAGAGCATCATCATCTACCCAGAAAGCTCCTGGGATTCTCCCACAAGGCACCTGGGCCTGCAGCAGCTCAGGCCCAGCTCATGATAAGGCTTCTTTCAGGAGCACAGTGTATCCCGATTTCTTGGTGCCTGTAGGACTGGAGGCTGAAAAAGCAACTAAGAAGTCAGCCGCAGAAGGCCCACTTGCCAGGGGAAGTTGAGGCATCCATGCATCTATTTCCTGTAATCTTCCCTTCTGCCCTGGGAAGCTCCATCTCTCTAGCTCTGAGCACCGACCTCTGATTTGCATGCAGTGAAGAGGCAAGAGAGAAATGGAGGGGCTTCAGATGACTAAACTATGAATTGTGTTTCTTAAACCACACATCGATGAATGAAAATTGCCCGTTTGCCCAGTAAACATAAGGCTTTGCACACAAACACACACACACAAAATTGTTTAAAAAGAAAGAGAAAAAGAGCATTTTTCAAAGCTGTGTATGGATTCAGCCAAAATGCCCTGGAGAAGCCACAGCATGTCCCCGCGGGAGCGATGGTGTCCGCAGGCACGTCCAGGACAGCAGGCAGCGCACCGCGCCAGAAGGAGTTTCGGAGCAGCTAGCAGAATAATCTGCTGCTGAGGAGGTGTTGGTATCAGAAATGCGACTGTTGTGCTATTAATCAACGGTAATTACCACCAGGCTCACCCAGACCCAGCCCAAGCCTCCGAGGGAGGCGGCTGCCTTTTTTGCGCAGGGCTGTGATTCTGGGATGAGAGTCAGCTCCCGGCACACGCACAGGTGACGCACCCAGCCACCCACTCCTCCTGGAAGGGAGTTTCACTTACATGCAGCAATATTTGAAAAACAAGCCCGACATATCTCAGGCTGAGGAGATATGCCTGAACCAAGGAAAAATTGATTTTTTTTTTTGTATTCCCTGCCAGAGATTGCTGCACTACACGGTTTTATGCAGATAGAAGACACTTAGCAGCTTATCACACCAGTGATAGATCCCTTGCTGTCCTTACAGAAATAAATCATTAATTTAAATTGTGTGGGGTTTTGCCGTTTATAGCAGAGCTGTTAGTTTTTTAACTCATTTTCTCTCGTTTGGGAAGAAAGAGTGGGTGCAGGGGCCGAGGGAAGGCTGTTTTTTTTAAATGCTTGTTTTTTACTTCATTGTTTAAAAAAAGTTTTTAATTGGAAAATTAACATTACAGAAGTAGTACATTCTTGTGGAAAATTCCAAGAATTCTAGAAATGTGGAAAGGACAGTGGATGGGCCTCCAAGCCCCTCTGCACCCCAGGCTGCAGAAACATGGTCAGCCAGGCTGGGGGCTCCGCTCGATCCAAGGGCCCTCCACATTTTTCTCATTTCCCTGTGGATCTTAAGCAAATGTGATGTACCTGCACATCAGGTTCTATCTGGCAGCCTTCTCTCCGGGCCCCGCCCTTCGCATTTGCCTCAGCCGCGCCCACCAGCAGCCCGTTTTCTCCGACAAGCACCCACGAGGCAGCACTGGGGGCTGGGAGTTCTTTGGGAGGGCGGGGCAGGGCCAGGTGAGGCGAAAGAGTAGCACCCCACATGTCACACAGGTGTGTGCCACCACGGCCACCGCATGGGCTCTCAAGGGAGAACCGTGACCAGGACAAGGGGGAGGAAAGGCGCTTGGAAGAGCAAGGAGTGAAGCAGGTGTTCAGAGGATGAGGAAGGATGGGGAGGGGCAGTTCAAAGCAGGGGGGTACAAAGAGGATGGCCTGGGGGATCAGTGAGGGTCCAGCCTCATGCTCCCGGATTTCCAGGGAATCCCAACTTCATTGTCAACCAGCTCATCAGGCTGTTTGTAAATGAGGGGGAAAGTCTTCTGTAAATGAGTAGGAAAAATACCGAAGTGGAAGTCAAGCTTTTAGTAAGTGGGCTCTAGAATAGAATGCCCCAATAAGGAAAATAAATTTAGCACCATGGGCCCAGAGGATCCATCCGACTTTTCGTCTGCAACGTTGTTGCTGCTGCACAAATTTCTGCACACTTAGTGGCTTAAAACCACACAGTTTGGGGGTGCAAGGGTAGTTCACAGGTAGAATTCTCGCCTGCCATACAGGAGACCTAGGTTTGAGTTCCAGTCCATGCACTTCCCAAAACAAACAAGCAAGCAAGAAAACAAAACTTCAACAAATGGTGCTGCAATAAAGTGATACACGGAAAAGAATGAAATGTAACCCCACCACACAGAATACAAAAACAGAAACCCACAGATTCATCCTCTTACAGTTCTGGAGGTCAGAGGTCTCTC
>PVIY010062936.1:0-10686 GCA_004026745.1 Myrmecophaga tridactyla | reverse complement strand
TACTTTTGGACCTTTACGTTGTTTTCCAAGAACATCAAAACACAACTAAGAAATTTAGCAGTTCTATCATTATTATATAGGACCATCTCCAAACCACAGAGACTCTTTACCCTCTCTGCTAGTGCTATTGATTGAATTGTATCCTCTAAAGAGAAATGCTCAAACCCTAGCTCCTGGACCTATGAAGGTGACACTATTTGGAAATATTATCTTCGAACATGTGTTTAGTTAAGATGTGGTCAAACTGGATTAGGGTAGAACCGAATGGACTGTGACTAATAAAAGGGGTGAACTGGACACAGAGACCAGAGAGAAGGCCATGCGAAGACACAGGCAGAGACTGCAGTGATGGGTCCACAAGCCGGGGACAGCCATGGACTGCTGGCCAACACCAGAAGCTAGAGGAGGCAGGGATAGGTCCTCCCTGACAGGTTCCTCTGCGAGTGTGGCTCTGTGCACACCTTGATTTCAGGCTTCTAACCTCCAGAGCTGAGGCAGGACATTTCTGTGATCTTCAGCCACCCAGTTTGTGATGCTTTGTTATAGCAGCCTAGGAAACTAAGACGTAAAGTAGCATGCATATTGGAAAACCCACAAAACATGTTTTAGACACAAGACTACTTAAACAAATATGGAAAAGATGTGATTGGCAGGCAATGAGAAATAACAGTAATACAGTAGAGTACATTGAGTACTTTATATGCTCCCGGCATAGAACCTGTCCTAAACAATTTATGTGCATTAACTTACTTAAATCTTACAGCCCCTCCCCAACAGGTAGTGTAACCGATAAGTTAGGATTTAAGGGATGATTTTGATTACTGATCATAACATAGATACTCTTTTTTGCTTTCTGGTACATTGGAGTGGACAGAGGGAAAAACCTGAAATCTCTGAATTGTAATCCAGCTGCCTTGATCTCTGACAATGATTGTACAGCCTTTATCTTCTGTCCCTGTGATTGTAAAAACCTGTGGGTATCTTCATTGTACCCATTTATCCAGTTTTTCAACTTTAGAGTCTTGTGATCACTAAAGACAGCCCCTAATGTCTATTAATGAAGGCTCTTGGACTAACCCGGCCCAACTCCAAAAAGTTATCTAGATAACTGAGACTGTCTAACTAAAGTGGGCTGCTTGACATATGCAGTAGCTTAGACTTTAACCTACAAGTCCCTTAAACCTCATCACGCCATTTTCTTACACACGCTCTGTGACTAAGCATGGAATCAATCTGCACACACTTAATAATTAGATCTCGTCGAATCACACCATCTGGAGCCACTGTGCTCATTATCCTAAACCCTGCCCATCTCGTTCTCTAATAAAACTATTAGAATTACTGCACTTTGGGGAGACACATTTTGGGGCAATAGGCCATCTGCTCTCCTACTACCCACCTAGTAATAAATTCTTTTTCTCTTTAAAACCCTGATGTCTCAGAGATTGGTCATTTGAGCACATCAGACGAAAGAATGCACGACCTTTGTCCAGTAACAGTACTTCTGCTATTATCTCTATTTCATAGGTGAGGAAACAGAGGCTCTGTGAAGTTGTGTGACTTGCCCAAGGCCACTGTTCCTGGAATTTGCAAAGCTGGTCCAGAAATTGTACTTTTAGCCACTTACTAATTATTAAAGTCTTGTTAGTTGGGGTATTTATTCTGGGACTTAATCGGGGATGTTATACTGCTAGTTTCATTCTGTTACTCTTGTTGTGAACGAAATAGAAAAATAACATGAATTTTGGCAAACTGATGCTTTTTCTGAATATAAAGGCCAAAGCTCAAATGGACTTTCACATACTGAAAAATTTAGACATTTGGTTTTCTGAACTCTAATTTAGAGTTGGATCCAAAAAAAGCGGGTTGCTTCCCACTCTTTTAAAAATTAAAATAATGCATTATTTTCAAAATAAACTTTTCTATTTCACAGAAGTACACATCTGTTGTGAAGAAAAGCAAGCAACTGGAAAAAATAGAGCATCTTTTCAGTGGAGGTGTTTTTCAATCAGCCTCCCAAGACACATTTGAGCAGTGGCTTCCCTTTTTTTTTTTGCCTTTCTCCAAATTTTGCAATGAATAGATAATAATCCAACATCCATTTATGCCCTTGGGGCCTGAGGGGGTGTTAAGAGAGAAGAGAACCCACCGGTACACATCTGTAACAATTGTTTCCTGATGTAGAGGAGTCCTAGTTTTTCATCCTACCTGGGAAGGGAGAGGACTTGACACCTCTCAGGGTAGGGAATGAGTCCTCATGCATTGGGAAAAGGTGTACCGAGATGTCTTGCGGAGAATTTTGGATTGGTACAAAAGCGAAACAGAACAGGAAATGGAATGACAGAGGATCCAGTTCTCTTCTCTTGCTGCAAAGAGTCTTTGGAACAGGTGTATAGTATTCTGCCCTCTTTACTTCATGGTCATCCTCATTAAAAGGGGTTGTTGTCCTTGGGGGACTGTAATCGAGAAATCAGTGTTTAAGGGATGATTTAGATCACTGAATAATTACATAGATATTCCTTTTTCTTTCTGGTATATTGGAGTGGACAGAGGGAAATTCCTGAAATCTCTAAATTGTAATCCAACAGCCTTGATCTCTGATCATGATTGTACAGCCTTTATCTTCTGCTCCTGTGATTATAAAAACCTTGTGATTTTTATCATTTGTACCCAGTTATCCAGTTGTTCAACTTTAGATCTTGTAATCACTAAAGATAGCCCCTAATGTTTATTAAGGAAGGGTCTCGGGTCAGCCCAGAACTAAGCCACCCCAAGTTCAAAGTTATCTTGATAACCGAGACTGGACCTAACCAGAGTTGGCCCCCCCTGACATGCGCAGTAGCTTAGACTTTACCGTACACTCACCTGTACCTCATTCTACCATTCTCTTACACACGTTCTGTGACTAAGCATGTAATCAATTTGTGTGCATGCCTAATTAGATCACTTCTAATTACATCATCTGGGGCCACTGTGCTCATTATCCTAAACCCTGCCCATCTTTTCTCGAATAAAACTATCAGAGTTACTGCAATTCGGAGAGACAGATTTTTGGCCGCTGGGCCATCTGCTCTCCTACTACGTGCCTAGTAATTATCTCTTTCTCTTTTTGAAACTCCAGTTTCTCAGGAATTGGTTATTGAGCTCATCGGGCAAAAGAATCCATGGCCTTTGTCCCATAATAGGATGCTGGTCTTTTCTCATTGTCCTCACTATGCATCCTGATTGCACCATGGCCACCCTTAATCCCCTCTTGGTGTCCTTCCCCAAATTTCCAAGGAACTGAATGAGATTTTTATACATTACGACTCTAGCTAGAAGTTTCTTAAAAATTGGAAATTAGTCCAAATGTGTATGTCTCTAGATAGTTTATTTTATTCTCATAAGGGGTGAGGATGCAGAACATGACTTGTTTTATTGAAAAGTCTAGTTATTTATTTGCCTTTAAAATTTTGGGGTTTCTGGAACATTCTGTTTTAGAAGTCTGTCTTTGAAAAATATGCAGACTTAACAAAAAGTACTTAGCTTTTAGGAGACATTCTTTCCTAAATTGAACTTTTGCCTTCTGAGCTCTATTTAATTTTTCATGTTTATAAAATAGAGATGATAATTACCTGTATTTAAACAGCAATCTAAAGGATAGAAGATCTTTTTACTTGCAAAATGCGATCATAATTTTGTAAAGTAATGAGACACCGGGAAAAACAATCACTTTGAATTTATTTGCATATGAAAAAACGAGTGTAACTTTGAAAAGACTTTTTGCTAAATCTGAAGGGCAAGGAATGGGGGGAAATTGTAAAATGTCGAATCACAGTAAGACTCACTGAGATCTGATGTTGTTAACTGGCTCTGATCTGCAGAGCCTACTCTCAACTCCAGGGCTGGGCACGGCAGGGTCCCTGCAAAGCACCTTGTTTTATTTACTCTGAGGGCCCCTGCCTGGAGTTCCCGCCTCCGAGGGGCTGTAGGTTTCGGTGCAATCCCGTTCTTCTTCTGCAACTGGCCCAAGGCTGCACCCGGTGCCTCTTCTTTGGCCAGGCTGCATTGGCGCTTTCTTTTCTCAAATGGCCAAGTCTCCTTTCGGGGCGCCCCACTTCTTTCCGGCCCTTTTATCCAGCTTTGTGCTAGGCTGTGCCGTCTCCGTGGGCAGACTTGCCCAGGGTTTTGAGATTCTTCCCAGTTCATCCCTCCGCGCTCTGGGGATTAATCGATGTTTCTGAACAGAGTCCATCTCCTCTGAGCCCACTTGCGCTTTGACAGCATCTTCAGGGTCAGCGCGTCGCGGGACAATTTCTCGGCACCATTTGCCTCGAGCGCCACCGGCTGGCCAAAACGAGAACGACCTGCGCTCCCGCTGAGGACCGCCTTGCAAAATGCCAGAAAGGACATTTCTAGTTTTGTCCAATCTCATCCTTCTCCCTTTTCTTAAAGTAACTATAATGTACATTCTAGTTTAATAATTCAGATTCCTTCTGAATAAATACACACACCCATGTTGCAAGTGTTAAGGTTAAAGGATACTGAAATGAGACTTATCCCGAACCCTCAATTAAAAATAATATATATTGTGTTCTTTGTAAGTGGGCGACATGTGCTAGGCTTTGGTGGTATGAAAATACAGGAGCTGGGCGATGCGATGGTGGCTCAGTGGCAGAATTCTCCCCTGCCATGCCGGAGAGCCGGGTTTGATTACTGGTGCCTGTCCATGCAAAAACAAAACAAAACAAAAACAGGAGTAGCAATGGGCAGGAAACTCTCTTTTATCTCCTATTTTCTCTACTATAGCATTCTGTACATGACAGGGTGGGTCTAAACTGGAAATGGTTTGCACTACTGCTTGGTCGGCATTGCTTACTTCTCCTGCAACTTCTCCAAACCCAGCACCCCAGCTTTTGGACGTTCAAGTCTGAGCATTGATTTTACAGGTGCAAGTTCAGAAACTGGCTGTATCAGAGGTCTCCAAAAAGTGTGTGCACACCTCAGGACGTCTACGCATGCATGTATGTGCATGTTTGTGCAAGCAGATCCTCTGGGCTGTAGAAAGAAAATATTAGGGTATATATGCATATTTATTTCTATCACAAACTTCAATTTTTTGGCTTTACAATGCACATAAAATATTAGAATGGTTGTATATAATTTGCAAATCTATTTTAAAAAAAGGTATTGGGAGTGCATGTTTAAAAATGCTTTACCAATAGAAGTGTATGACCAAAACTTTCGGAGCCCATGGGTCTAAAACTGTGTTTAAGATATTCTCAACATGGACACTGTTGACAACTGATAGAAGTCAGGCAGCTGATAAAAGTCAGGCAGCTGCAAAAGGGCCTGGCCTGCAGGTAGTAGAAACAGCCTCTTCCTCTCGGTAGGAAGACTAGATTGGGATGAGCTCAGAAGGAGATTCTGGATCTGCCTCTTTCACTCTCATTATGAAACCTGAACAGCTGCGAGGATTTCTCCACTTAACAAATGTGTAAAGAGGAGTAAGTGTTGGACGGGAGGTGGGGCGGGAGTGCTGAGAATAACTGGGGAACTGACCTCTCCTTAAGGTGTGTACAATGAAGTCTAACTTTCACTGGAACTGAAAAATTGTATGGAAGTTCAAAATGAAAAGACACACACAGTTATAAAGAAAAGATCTAAAATACTTAAGAGTTGTAGAGGCTCTTTAGGTCCATGCATTTGAGCACAGATGTTTGGTGTTCCACACGCAAATTATCCTTACTCACTAAAAAAGAAATCAGAATCTTACGTAAGAAATCCACGTCACATTTATCTTTGAATTTAAATGTTTTTCATAGTGGATGGAGAAAACAGAATTAATGATGCAAAGTTAAATTGCTCTTTTTCTGATATGTCCTTGGAAAAAGAAACTAGATACTCTAAGTTCTAAATGAAGAAGTGGGAATATTTTAATATGTAGTCCTGGCTTTGAAATGCTGATACAAGTTGCTCTTTGAGTGATAAGCTTTTGACTAAAATCCTAAAACCAGTTCTGGTCTCATTGATTCGATTCAAATAGCTAGAGAGGACAGGCAACATTTTGTTTTGAGAGGAGGGCAAAGACAAAGACTTGTGTTTTTAGTTCACCTATGACTTGCTGACAGCTGTCAAATTTATTACTATTTTTATTTTAGATTTAAAAATAGAGGCTTTCCTTTGAGCAGCTTGAGGCCAGAACACTTTATTGG
This sequence comes from Myrmecophaga tridactyla, assembly GCA_004026745.1. Lineage (NCBI taxonomy): Eukaryota > Metazoa > Chordata > Mammalia > Pilosa > Myrmecophagidae > Myrmecophaga > Myrmecophaga tridactyla. The sequence goes on along the minus strand of PVIY010062936.1, from coordinate 4,492 downwards.
TGTTGGATCTTGTCTGCAGTGAATAGCAAATTCCTGATCACACGGGTCATTTGGTGACTGTGTGGGTGAGAGTAATCATAATTTGACCATGATTTGAAAATGTTCTGGCAGGTTCCACAAGCTTCACCTCTTGGAATCACTGGAGATGTAGTATTTCTTATGATAATAAGAATCCATATGCATGATATGCAGGAGTTTGTGGGTGGCCAGGAGTTGGCGGGTGGTAAGTTGACAACACAGGCTGGGCAGCTCTGCCAGGTAGATGTCACTTGGTTCTTGATCTGTCTCTGCCTGTTGCTGAGGAAATACTATCTATTGTTCGTACCTGAGTTTGTCTCTGGCCTTGGGCAAGGACCAGCTGATTTGCTCCTCATTTTCTCAATGGTAAAATCAGGGTTTGCCTGCATGAGGGAGGCATGATTGAATAACCATCACAATATCTCTAACAATGGAGTGTTGGGGACTTATGAGCCGCTGGTGAGAATGAATATTAGTCACACCTTTTCCGGAGGCCATTTGGAAGCATGAATAAATGCCTTATTAGCCGCATGTATGCCCTCTGACCCAGCAGTTCTGCTTCTAGGAACTGGTCCTAAGGAAACAGGGCAGAGATGGAGACAGAGATTTATGTACATGTTCATTCACTCCAAAATATTTGAGACAAGCTTAATGTTTAAGAGCAACGGCCTTTCTAAATAAATTAAGGCAATGTATTCAATAGATTATCATGTGGACATTCAGAACTATGTTTTCAAATTGTATTAGTATAACAAAAATGTGTGATATAATATTAAGATTGTAAAAAGCAGGACAAAGTGGTTATGCAGCATGACACTAACTTTGTATCAAATATTCTAGACATATTTGCATGGAAAAAATTGGAATAAAAATAGGGACTTGTGTCGCGGAGCCTGCCCATGCCAAAAAAAAAAAAGGCACCTGTGGACAGTGTTCCTAGGGATCTTAATTTTCCTTATTTTTTACCTGAATTTCCTACAATAAACACTGAATGTTTTACAACTGGAAAATATTACCATAAAATAAAATTCCAAACCTAAAAGGTAGCATGGAGTTTCAGAAATGGTCAGCTTTCCATCTAGCATGGTTATGTGTATCTCTGGAAAGTAGAGAGAGAACAACAAGTGCTGGTGTTGGAGATACAAACTCTGGAACCAGGCTGCCTGCCCTTAAATTCTGGGTCCCTTTGCCTTGATTGTGTGGTTGGAATGATCCACTTAGGTCTCTCCATGCCTTGGCTTCTTTAACTGTGAAGTGAGGATAATAATAGTCCCTGTTAGGACAGTTAAAGAAGTCAACATATGTTAAGTTCCTGGCACATGGCAGGTGCTTAATAAATGTTAGTTCTTATCATTAATATCTGTAAAATGGAAAAATTAATGCTAATTCTACAAATGCTTATTGAGCATCTACTATGTCCCAGGCACTGTCCTAGACACTGGGAATGCAGCAGTGATCAGCATAGTCAACGTCTCTGTTGTCACAGAACTGTACATTAGTGGGAAAGACAGTGAGAATGAGTAAACGGGATGAAAAGTGATAAGAAGAATAGTGAGAGAAATGAGGAGGGTGATGGAGGGAGATGTGCTGGTAGTGAAGGCCTCAAGTAAATTAAGGTTTGTGGAGAGACCTGAAGGAAGTACAGGAGTGAGCAATTCAGGTACATGGAAGAAGTGCATCAAGGGTAGAGAGAAGTCAGTGCAAAGGCTCTGGGGTATGCTTGGCATATTTAAGAAGCAGTCAGGAAGTTATTGAAGGATGGATTTCCGCAGAAGCAGACCCTAAGTCAAGGATTCAAGTGCAAGTAATTTACTTATTAGTTGACCACAGGAAGCCCAGGTAAAGAAGTGGGGAATTGGGACAGGGCAGGAAAGGAAGCAAATACTAGGTTTATTAATGAGGAGCTGTCACTTTGAATAACTGAGGCTCAATCCTGCCAAGGCTATATGGGAGGTCCTTGTGTTGTCCCATCCAAGGGTAAAGGATTTGGAGCATTGGTCCTCCAAATCCTTTCTGTCATTAGTACAGAGCTGCTTTCTAGCACTGTAGCCTTTCCTGAATGTGGGTCAAGTGCATGGGAGAAGACACTCAGGTGGAGAGTCTCAGGTGCTTATAGTACAAAGACACAAATGGGGCTTATGAATTGTGAGTGTTGAGGGCTGTAGATAGGCACTGATGGCATCTGCTACCAAAGCCATCGTCACTGGAGTGGAGCCAGCAAGGGCGCTGCCATAGGAGTTGAAGTCAAAGAGGTAAGGGGCAGGCATCTGGGTAACATAGGGCCCTGTTGGCCATTGTAGGGAATTTTATTCTGAGTCATATGGTAGACACAGGTTTTGAGGAAAGGTATGGTATGATCAGACTTATTTTAGAAAGACATCCTCCTTGCCATGTGGAAAATAGAATGTTGGAGGGTGTAGTAGTTTCCCAGGGCTACTGTGACAAATTACCCCAACCTGAGTGGCTTAAAACAGCAGGAACTTATTCTCTCATGGTTCCAGAGAATAGAAAATGAAATCAAGGTTGGTTTCTTTGGGAGGCTCTAAAGGAGAATCTCTCCCATGCCCTTCTCCTAGCGTCTGATAATGCTTGGTATCCCTTTGCTTGTAGGCATATCCCTCCAACCTCTGCCTTCATCTTCACATTGTTCTTCTCTGTGTGTCTAACTTTGTGTCTTTGTGTTCTTCTCTTCTCTCTCTTATAAGGCTGTACAATTGGATTTAGCACCCAATTAATTAATGCAGGACGCTATCATCTTAAGATCCTTAACTTAATCACATCCACAAAGACTCCTTTTCCAAATAAGATCACATCCACATGTCCCAATCAAAGGTTCCAGGAAGACATATCCTTTGTGGGATCTACAGCTCAAACTACCACAGAAGACAAGTGAAGAGGCAGGAAGACCAGTTATGCCCCCCCCCCTCCCCAGCTAAACTTCAGGGGAGAGATGGTTTTGGCTTAAAGTAGGATGATAGGAATGAGACCTACTTTTGGATTCTGGACATATGTTGATAGAAGAGCCAACTTAATTTGATGGTGAATTGGATGTAAGCCATGATAGAAAAGAGGAATCGAGGATAATTCCAAGGTCCTGACCTGAGCAATTGGCACAACAGAGTTGTCATTTTGCAAAGTGGTGAAGATAGTGAGAGGAGGTGGTAATGTTGGGAGTGGGAAATGGAAATTTGGCTTTAGTTATATTAAATTTGAAGCATCTATTAGAACCTTATCTCACATTATTTTTTCTGGGGATTGAATGAGTTTATTCAGTATTATGAACTCTCAGCAAATATTATTTTTTCTCTCCCATTCTCTCCCCTAAAGCTCTTTCCAGCTTATTCCTTGTATGAACGTTCTGTGGTCACAGTGATGTTGTGTCACAAATAATCATAAAATCTCAGCTTCATACAGCAGAAACCATTTATTTTACGTCATATGACTGAAGGTCAGATGATCTGGTCTAGGCTCAGCTTTTCTTGGCTGTGCTTTGCTGATCTTGGCTTGCCTATCTCATGCATCCAGGGCTTGGCTGGAAAGCAGGAGAACAACACTGGGCTCAGCTCTGCTCCTTGTGACTCTTACCCTCCTTGTGGGACCTGAGCATGTGTTCTCATGAAGAAGGTAAGGGAGCACACATAAGCCTTCCTAAAAAGTAAGCTCAGCTCTGGTACAATACCACTTCCACATCATTCTGTTGGCCAAAGCAAGTTTTATGGCATCCCTAAAGCCAAGATGCAGTGGAACATATCTACCTTGTGTGTGTGTGTGTGTGTGTGTGTGTGTGTGTGTGTGTGTGTGTGTGTGTGCATGGTGGAAGGGGGTGGGAGGAAGAGCTATCTAATTCGCTATAATCCACCCTCTTGTTAATAAATATTAATATCTCTCCTGTTCTAGTTTGCTAGAACACACCAGAGATGGATTGGCTTTCAATAAAAGGGGATTTGTTTAGTTGACACATAATTCTTCAGAGGAAAGGCAGCTAACTTTCAACTGAGGTTCTTTCTCACATGGGAAGAAACAGGGCGATCTCTTCTGGCCTTCTCTCCAGGCCTCTGGGTTCCAACAACCTTCCCCAGGGTGATTCCTTTCTGCATCTCCAAAGGCCTGGGCTGAGCTGTGAGTACTGAGATGAGGTATGCTGAGCTGCTTGGGCTGTGCTATGTTGAGTCTCTCATTTAAGCACCAGCCAATTAAATCAAATGTCATTCATTGCAGCAGGCATGCCTCCTAGCTGACTGCAGATGTAGTCAACAACAGATGAGGTTCACATGACATTGGCTCATGTCCACAGCAATAGAACTAGGCACCTTCATCTAGCCAAGTTGACACCTGAATCTAACTACCACAGAGCCTTCCTAAAAAGTAAGCTCAGTTCTGGTACAATACCACTTCCACATCATTCTGTTGGCCAAAGCAAGTTTTACGACATCCCTAAAGCCAAGATGCAGCGGAACATATCTACCTTGTGTGT
>PVIY010062935.1:0-10753 GCA_004026745.1 Myrmecophaga tridactyla | reverse complement strand
TATCTTGTATTTGCTGCCTTGCTGAATGCATTGTCTTCCAGCATTTTTTATTGGATTCTTTAGGGGTTTCTACATACGAGATCATGTCACCTGACAATAGAGATAATTTTATTTCTTCCTTTCCAATCTGGGTGCCATTTATTTCCTTTTCTTGCCTAATCGCCCCGCCCCTTGATTTTTGAGCCATTTGTTTTTTCATAATTTGCCCATTTCTTGTGATACTTGCCATTGTCTCACTGTCAGTCTATTGATATCATCGTCTTATTGATGCATATATGCTGTGTACACAAGGTCCATCAACCTCTGATACGTGGTGGTTACAAATACTCACCCAACCCCTCCTGAGTTAGGAATTGTTCTACCCATGCACCCTGAGCAAAAGGTTTTGCTTTTTGCTTTTCATGAAGTTGCATGTGTTCATATTGCCCTCTTTTTTTCCTCCATAATTCCTGTCTTTGGAAAGGGAGAAAAATGTCTGCCACCCTCCTCCAAATTGTATAAATGTTTGTTTTATATTTTTTAACATCTTAATCTTCAAAGCTGTTAGGCAGAACCCCTTTCCCCGTGATGTGACCGACCCCCAGCAGATATTCCAAGAAGCCTCCCCCACTTATGATTTCTAGGAAACCCGCCGAGCCCGCCCCAGCCCGTGCCCCCCTGCCAGCTGTAATCTTGAGATTAGCGCCCCTTAACCCTGCATGCCTACAGCAGCGTTTACATCTCAAATCCCGCCAATGAAGACCTGCCAACTCCCAACACAGCCCCCCTGCTCCAGGAACCAGCCAGTGGGAACCTGCCAGCTTCCCGTCCCAGCTCGACGAGACCCCACCTGCCCTCCCCTCCCCCCCGGGGCCCCTCCCCCACGGGCACCCCCTTCGGCAGCACCCGCCTGCGCAGAGCCTCCCAGCACAGCCCTTCCCTCGGGTGTTGGTCTCTTCTCCCTCCCGGTCGAGGAAGCTGTCAAAACATCCAGAGTTCTTTTTCTAAAAATGTTTATCGTGGTAGCATATGTACAACGTAACATTTTCCGCTTTAGCCATTTCCTCGGAAATTAATATAATATATAATATAATATAAAATATAATATAATATAATATAATATAATATAATATAATATAATATAATATAATATAATATAATATAATATAATATAATATAATATAATATAATATAATATAATATAATATAATATAGCTTGGCAGTGCTCATTATATTCCCGGTGTCGAACGACTGTCACCGCCGTACATTCTGGAATGTTCCTTCACCCTAATAGGGTTCACTTTAACTTCAGGGCCCAGCTCTGGTTGCCCCAGTGTCCCCTGGCCTGGCCCACCCCTTCCCCGCTGGCCCGAGGTGACCTTTCCCACGGGGTCACGTGACCCGCAGAACAGCCCCTCCCCCTCGTGCACACGACCCCTGTGGCCACCTGCGGTCACCTGCGGTCACCTGCGGGCGTGCTGCCTGGCCTCTGCCGCTGCCCCCGCCCAGGGAGGCCGCGCCCTCACGCCTGTCCCTCCTCCTTCCCAGGCACCTGCAGCCACGTGCGGCCGCCCCGGCCGGGAACCTTCCAAGTGCTTCGCGGAGACGGCACGGGCCTGGGAACTGCCATCCTGTTCCAGTGCCCCTCGGGCCACCACATGGTGGGGCCCGGCCTCGTCACCTGTGCCTGGAAGGGGACCGCCGCCCAGTGGTCTTCGGGGACGCCGGTGTGCAAGGGTAAGGCCTGCTCCCCGAGCCCCCGCCCCAGCAGCTGCCGTGGGGTGCGTGGGCCCGGAGCCCCCTCCCGTGGCCGGCAGGGGTGCCCGCTGAGAGGGGCAGTGGGCAGCGGCTGCAGCGCCCTCGTCCCCAGGCTGGCGGCCCGTCCATCTGCCTGGCCCGTGCAGGACCCGCCTGCGAGTCCCAGCCTTGGCTCTGCATCCCAGCTCGGTGGCTTCCTTATGCATTACCGGTCCTGCCTGCGCTGGCACTCTGCCATCTATTCAGCAGGAGACCATCATTCATTCATTCATTCTCATCCATGTGTGCGGCTAACACTTATTCCTTGTGCCAAGACTTTTAGGTTCTGGGGCACGCAGGACCCCTGCAGTTCCCGATCTCGGGAAAAGATGGTTTTCTAGCTTTATCTGCTGTACACAGTGGAGGGACTAGATGAGGCAGTGACTGCTGAGTGTACAACACAGCCCTTTCCAAAAGGAGGTTGTGAGTCCTTAACCCACATCTTGCAGATAAAGCTTTCAGAATCAAAATGGTTTGCAAAAAGCTGCATTTATATGCTGCAGGACTTCTCAGAGCCTTAAAATTGCTCATGTACTAGATGAATCTCTGAGAACAGGAATGCCTGGTAGAATTAGGTTCCAAGAGACAGAAAATTCAAAATAGCAGGGGCTATTTCTTTACCTTTAAACCTCAGGATGGGCAGTCCTGGGCTTCTGCAGTGTTCTGCCGTGTTGGGACCCAGGCCCCATCCATCCCGGTGCTCTGTTGATGCCAGCTGCGTCCTCCAAGAGGGTGTTGGCAGCTGTGTGCCAGGCACTTGTTCTGGGGTGAAGAGGTGGGAATGTTTCAGAGGAGGTTCTTAACAGACTGGCATGGGCGAATGCTTTCCTTCAGAGGTTAGCTGTCCTAACAACAAGTTTAGAGAATAGCTCGAGGCAGATGTATATGGCCCTCCCCTCTGCCCTAGGAAACAGTGTTTCCTCCTGGTGTGGACGCTGCCCTGTCTGTCCCACAGCAGCAACCCTTTGCCCCGGCAGCGGTGATTTAACCGCTGTCCTACAGTGTCCTGTTAGAGAGTTCTGTAAGCTGCCTCTGTACGCAGGACAAGTGTGGGAGGGTGAGCCTGAGACAAGTGTCCAGGTTCGTTCTTCAGGCCACCGCCAGATAGACGGGGCCGGACATATGTGCTCCCACGATGTGCACGATGGGTTCTCTGGAATGGGGACCAGCAGTCCACACTGAGAAAGCAGGCCAGCCCTGTACCGGGCTGGTAAGGGGACGGGCGGGGGGCCAGCCTCCGCCCCATGAGAGCCTACCGTTTTTTTCTTCTTTTTTTTAAGCAGTTTTGTTAAGATAGAGTCGCACACCATAATCCATTCGAGGAGCACAGGCAGTGGTTCAGTCTCATCAAGCCTACTGTTTCTAGGTCGCCTTCCTCCTGACTCGCCACTGCCCATGACTGCAGCCCTGTTTTCTGCAGCTTGGGGAAGCTGCCTCTGCTGGCTCTTGTTTGCTGCTTTAAAGCTTCTGTGCGAGACAAAACCCTGGGGCGGCTCACTCTGCCACCCTAGTGGCCGGGAGCCTCCTTCTGTCTCGAGGAAGGATCTTAGAATTTGTGCAGGTGGCGCCTCCTACGTCTCACTGGCTGGAACATGAGTCTGTGTCCTGTGTGGTTGGGACAGCAGCCCTCATTCCAGATGGCCAGGGGCAGGGGTGCCGAGGGGATGTGAGCAGCGTCCACCACTGTGGGGAAAGTGCACGTGGTCCTCAAGTTAGGGTACAGGGAGCCCCTTTTCCACAGAACACCCCTTAGAACCCGAAAGACGAGATCCCTGTGCAGAGCTGAAGTTACACAGCTGATACTCGCCAAAGGCAGGGTCCAGACACAGGCCCGTCAAGTCTGGGCATCTTCCTTGCTTTTGCTCCTTCCTAATAGGTGACCTGAGAAGTTGTGTTGGCCCTTGAAGGCTTTGCCAGTTGGGGCATTGTGAAAACTCAGATCCCCTGGGCTGGCCACAGCCTCATCAACAACTGGTTGCTATTGTACAGTCTCGGTGGCCCATATTTCCTCTGCTTCTCAGCCAGGGCTCCACTTGGTGGGAATGACTGAGCTGTCCCCCTTCCTACCCATTAGTCACTCTGCAAACTCCTACGCAACCTCTAAAACCCTGCTCAAATGCCCCCTCTCAGGAAGAGTCTTCCCTGATAGCTCCACCCATGGCAACAGTTTGTTCAGACCTTCGCCTCAGCCTCCAGCTTCTGCCATGGAGTGGGGTCCCCTGGGGCCAGGCCTGACCCTGTGCCCTTGGCTGGCCTCCCTCACAGCTGTGCCCCTGTACGAGAGCTTTGGCTTCAGGGTGGCTGTGGTCACCTCCATCGTCAGCTGTGCCCTCATCCTGCTCATGTCCATGGCCTTCCTCACCTGCTGCCTCATAAAGTGCATGAAGAAGAGCGAGCAGCGGCGCTCAGACAGGTGCGGGCTGGCCATGCGAGGGGCGGGCGGTGTGGGCATCTGTGCAGATGGGCTCCTGGCACCCCTGGGACATGCCGTCCCCCTGCCCGCCCCCACTGCTTCCGGGTCTCTGCCTGGTGTCTCCGCAGGGCACGGGGGACGGGGTGTGTGCAGGGCCTGCCATGGTTAGCGGGCGATCCTTAGGCCAGGACACTGTCCAAAGGGCCGCACTTCATCCCCAGTTGGCACAAAGGAGGGTTGGGGTGCACCTGTGCTGCCACTCCCACCGTCCGTGCCTACGGCAGAGACGCTCCATTGGGGTCCCCCGGCCCCCAGCTGCAGCCAGGTGGGGAGCCATCTGGCTGGGACAGAGCCCCCAGCCCCTGCCCCCTGCCTCGGGCTCGCCCCCGCCTGCTGCTGACACACACAGGGCTGGGAAACTGCAGATGACAGCAGCAGTTAGACTCTGATGTCGGGGTGGTGTCCTCTTCGCTGAGGTGGGGGGGTGACGGGGTGACGGGACGGGGGCGTTGGGGCCGGAGGGACACGGGCTTCTACGGCCTGGCTGGTGCATCCAGGGTGGCGGCTGTTCTTTAACCTGCACAGTTGGCCAGACACACGCCTCTGCCAGGGGCCCCAGGCCTGCAGACGCGGCAGGGGCCCCACCATGCCGTGTGCCCTGCCTGGTGACCTGCAGCCCAGCTCCAGCTGGGCCTGCTGCCCACTACTGGAAATGCAGCTGTGTTGGGGCCACCTGTCCACGGACGCCCTCTGGCCGCTTCTGCCCGGCTGAGGCTGATGGCCGGCGTGGCCTCAAGTATCTACTCTCCGGCCTTCCAGGAAGCCAGCAGCCCCTGTAGGCCCCACGATGGCGCGGTACGCGCGTCCCGGAGGCGGCCCGGCTGAGCGTCCCCTGCCCCGCGCTGTCTCCCCAGGGCGACCCAGCTGTGGTGCCAGCTGCGCGGCGAGGACTTGGAGACTGTGCAGGCCGCGTACCTCGGCATCAAGGGCGGCGGCAGCAGGCCCGGGAGCCGGTCACACGCGCCCGAAGGGGCCCGCCAGGCGTGTGACAACCGCAGCTTCAGCACGTGGGCACCGGCCGCACCTCGGGGGGGTGGGGGTGGGGGGGCGGGACCTGGCCCTGGAGCAGACTGGGCGGGCAGGGGACGCTGACCGAGCGTGGAGGCCCTGCCCCTGGGCTGTGTGTGGCGGAGGTGCTGCCGAGGCTTCCCAAGCTCCTGGGGGATCGCACCTGGCGGGCCCTGCACCTGCCCCGTAGACCCTGGGCGGGCTTCTGAGGACGCCCTGGAGTGCACAGCCTGCCCCTCCGCTGTGGTCAGAGAGCCAAGAGTGGGCCGGCCCTGGCCCCAGGATGCTCTGAGAGACCCCGAGGGGAGGCTGTCTTGGGGGCCACTCTGACACTCCAATCTAATCAGTGCATCTCAAGAGACAGGAAATTGGAGGTGAGGAATGGGGTGAGACCAAGAAAGAGCCGGGGGAGCTCGAGGCAGAGCCCTACTCCCCAGTTGGGTCCCGGGGTCGCGGGCTCCCTCCTGCCCAGCCCGGTGGGGGCAGACTCCCCAAAGCCCCTGGCTTCTGGCTCCCAGGCATGGGGGGCATCCCAGCCCCACAGCCCAGCACCCCTGGACATGCCCATTCCGGGGTGATGCTGCCCTGCAGGCAAGGCCTGGGGTAAGGTGTGCTGTTTTCCACTGGTTGTCTGTAAAAATTTCCCTTTGGCAAAGCCAGGTTTGCCCATTCTCTATTTTTTATATCACAGACATGTACTTACCGTGTGTACTACTTGCTCCACACCCTTTCAGATGGTAACTCTCTTTCCCATAGCGGGTGGGCCCTTTTTTTTAAGAGTAGCTTTAGGTTTATGGAAAAATCAAGCAGACAGTCCAGAGTGCCCGTATGCCACGCCCCCCCCCCAGCACATGCGCGCACGCACAAGCATTCCCTATCACTAACACCTCGCATCAGCACAGCTGTCACGGGCAGAAGCCCCCGTTTGCGCAGGGCTGGCCTCTGCCGCAGCCTGTTCCCCGAGTCTGGGCATCGCTCGGAACCACGGCCTTGGAGACACTACACGAGTCGAGATGCCCGCAGCGCCTCCCCCCGCAGCTGCTGGGGAAGCCCCAGGCGGGAGCGGGAGGTGGGGGCCTTAGTCCTCTCCCCGCCCTGGGTTCCCGGGTGTGGGTGTTTGGAGGATGAGATGGAGGGGGTCGGGCCAGCCTGAGAGGTTGTGGGGTGTAAAGGTGTCCCCCCCACCAGCCTGTGTGTGTCTGTGGCCCTGACTAGGGTTTGGGCCGTCCTGGGAAGGGGCCCAGGATGGGGGTTCAACCCGGGTAAGCTCAGCCTCTCTTCCCCCTACTCATGCTTCCTTTCCCTGCAGGGACCACGGCAGGGACAAGGACATCTGGAGCCTGGAGCCTGGTGGGCTGAGCCCCTGCGTCCTCTCGGGCTGCCCCCCGGTCCAGGTGACCATGCACACAGAGAGCCCGTGGTGGCCCCCACCTGCCTCTGGGCCCGCCACAGTCACCCCGAGACTGCCCGCAGCCTACAGCCTGGGGTGATGGCGACACCAGAGCCCAGCTGAGGCCCCCGAGGGCGAGCAGACGCCACCAGCCTGCTGCCCAGACCTTGGCATGCACCCAGCTGGAGAGCATGGGGACACCAGCCTCCGGGGCAGCGGCCCCTCAGGGCTGGGCTGACACCAGACAGGGGTGTGGACCCCAAGCAGCAGGGGACATCTGTCCCAGGGCGGCAGCTTTTACAGACGTGGCTTCTTTGGAACCACTGCTGAGGTTAACACACCCTCGCTGCAGCCTCCCTCTAACCTGCATCCTTCAGAGACTAGGAGCCATTTTAAGAAACTCTACTTTTGCATAGAAGAATAAGAAAACAGCAATAAACGTCTTTTTCAGCAATCACAAATGACCCTTTTAAAACAAAACAAAACAAGCCTTTAGCATCTTTCTCAACAAGATGTTCTTCCCCTAAGCAGGGTTCTGCATCTGTTGTCTCTAAGTCGGGACTGAGGGGCAGGAAATAAACTTGTTTCTAATAGTGAAACTTACAGAGGTAAAAACCACTACCCATTTTCGATCACTACGAGACAAAACCTCAAACCGAGCTGCCTGATTTGGGTCATTCCCTGTCACGTCTCAGGTTCCGGGCTTATGGGGTCTCAGGTTGTCAGCAGGTGGCTCTGCCAGGGCTGCGTGGAGGCCCCCCACTTGCAGGCATGACGGCTGAAGCCCCCCACTGGTGGAGCCTCCTCGTGGCCTCTGCTTCCCCACAACATGGCGGCCGGCTCCCAGGGGAGGGTCCCATGTGCACGCGGTGGGGGGAAGCTGTGTGGCCTCCTGTGACCTGGCCTCCGGTGTCACCCTGTGTCATTTCTGCTCTGTCCTATTCCCCTAGGGTCAGAGGCCGCTCGCCCCATCGAGGGTAAGGGTTTTGCCCTCACTTCCAGATGGAAGGGGGACCAAAGGATTTGCAGACGGGTTTTTAAACCATCACAGTCACATTTACCCCAGGGACTTGCAAGCCACCCCGTGTCCATCCCTCCAGCCTTGCCCCCAGGACAGCCGATGTTGTCTTGCCTACGTATGCGTTACATGGATGGGCTTGTGAACGTTTTCACTTCCTCGTCCCACAGCTACACGGCCAGATTTGCCTCCCGCTGCTCTGGGGCCTGTACCGGACCAGCCTCTAGGCGGCCACACAATGCACATCTGCTCTGCCCTCACCCACGGCCCCGCCGCTGTCCTAGACCACTTGAAAGTGTACCTCCAGCCCCCACAATGTGGGGTGGTGACCTGTCCTGCCTCTGCCCATTGAGAATGGGGAGCGCGGCTTTCCTGCAAAGAATTAAGCAAGTCTTGAGGTTTGCTCTTTGATCCACCCTGCTTCCTGCCTGGAGGTTCAGCAGCCACCTTGGGGCCACGAAGAAGAAAGCTCCTACTGAAGAGGGGCAGGAGGGGCCCTGAGCAGCTGGCGGCCCTCGCCCTGCACTGGCCCTCGTGATATGGGAAATGCATTTCCTCACAGCTACAAGCTACTTAGAGTAGCCCAGCTGGTGGCTGTCCCATAACCTCATCAGTCCCCCACTGGTGGACACTTGGGTTGTTACGTTCCCAGCTCTCACAGGTGGCGATGCTGGCGTCCTTTAGGGTTGGGGGCTCCCGGCAGGACAGCTGCCCGGGCAGGGGTGCACATGGGGTTGGTTTGAGAGAGCAGCTGTGGGCCAGGAGAAAGGCAAAGGGGCACGGGCCGACCCAGCCCTCGGCCACGGCAGCACAGCGCTTAGCCCCGGGGACTCTGTAGATTCAGGAAAGCACGACTCAGTTACGAGGGCGTGAGGTGCGTCCCCGTGGCCCTGGTGCCATGGAGCCCTGCGCTGGACACTGGCCCGGCCGCAGATCGCCACTGCCAGTCGCGATACAAGTTGAAGCTTCTGCGAGTTTGTAGGGCTCAGGTTGGTCAGCCAGGCTTCAGCGCTGAGGACAAAAGGCTCCAGCTTCTTTGGGCTCTGAGTTCCCGCCGACACCACCCACCTCCCCATTTCCTAACCCTGTCGGGATCGGGGTGGGGGTGGGACCCGGGCAGGAGGAGCCTGTGTGGAGGGGCTGCAGACAGCTTCCTGGCAGGGGAAAGGAGCAGGGAACAGCCGTGATGATATTCAGTCCACTGGACTCCCGGAGCTCGTTCCCTCCTAAAGCCTCAGCTCCTGCTGTTCCCTCCACCCAGAACACATGGCGTATGCCCTGCTCTTTTTCTTCTCTGCTCAAAAAACAAACAAACCCCATTAACTTCTGTTACTATTACATCGGCATCTGCTAGGATATGCTGCTGAAATAAACTACCCTGTTCTAGTTCACTAGCTGCCAGAATGCAACATACCAGAAACGGAATGGCTTTTAAAAGGGGGAATTTAATGAGTGGCTAGTTTACAGTTCTAAGGCTGAGAAAATGTCCCAATTAAAACAAGTCTATGGAAATGTCCAATCAAAGGCATCCAGGGGAAGATACCTTGGTTCAAGAAGGCCAACGACGTTCAACGTTTCTCTCAGCTGGAAGGGCACATGGCGAACATGGTGGTGTTTGCTGGCTTTCTCGTGGCTCTACCAAAAAGGGGCTCTCTCCAAAATGTTTCCTCTTTTAAAGGATTCCAGCAAGCAACTCCAGCTTCCGCGGGTGGAGACACACCTCCCTGGAAATCATCTAATCAAAAGTTACCACCCACAATTGGGTGGGTCACATCTTCATGGAAACAATCAAAATGCTCCCACCCAGCAATATTGAATGAGGATTAAAGGGCATGGCTTTTCTGGGGCCCACCACGGATTCAGACCACCACATACCCCCAGATCTCGGGGGCTCACACAACACTGTGTGTCCTGCTCAGGGAGCATGGGCAGAGCCTCTGGTCTGGGTGGACCTCTGCCCTGGACCCTGACCGATGGAGCCGTAAGCCCCCCAACCCCCAGTGAAGGGGGAGGGAATGCTGAGGTCTTGTGCCAGCCATGAAATGCTCCTGCTTGGAGGCCTCGCACATCACTCCTGCTCACCACACGTGGACCAGACCTAGACATGTGTCCTTTCCAGCCACAAAGGGACTGTGAGATCCACTTCCTGGTGGCTGAAAGGAAAGGAGAATGCAAACCAGGGATCGTGGCATCCCGTGATAGCCGAACCAGTCTTCTTAAATCCTGGCTCAGCAAGCCTTCAAAATCAGCAGCCGGTATTCGAATGTCGCAGGCTTTGGGGAGAAGGCAGGCGTTTTGCTGATGCCCCCACTTTGGACTTCTAGTCTCAAAACTGGGAGTCAATCGATTCCTGCTGCTGAAGCCAACGCGTTGTCTGGTGCGCCAGGGAGCAGGGGCAACCCAAGACCCATGGTTTCCACTGGCATGAAAATGAAGCTTCACAACGAACACAACTGTCTTGAAGCTGGAACGAGGCCATTCCAGTGGCCCGAAGTGGTGCCCGCTGCACAGGGGTGGGGGCACTTGGGCCCCAGGAGTCGACCCCTCAGCAGTTTGGGCTCCACTGACCCACTGCTGTAAACTGAATCACCCAAAGTTGGTGGCTTAAGTGGCCACAAGGTCGTCATCCCTTGTGGTGTGGCTTTGCTGGGCCGCGGAGGCAACTCACCTGCGCTTCTCCCGGGCGACCAGTCATGCAGGGCCCACGAGGACTCACTAGAGCACCTCCGCTTACATCAGCCAGGATGCCATCGCAGCCCTTAACTGGGGCTCTCGGGTGACGCCAATGGTCCCGAGGCATGGCCGCTGGGTCTCGAACCTCCCAAGAACGGGATGTGGGTGGGGAAAGCTCTGAGCTCTGGGCACTAAGGGCCTCCGCTGCCCTCGGGCTTCCCAGACCCAGCCTGGCCAGGAAGGGACTGCGGAGCCCACCATCCCCCTCCCACCCCCGGCCCACAGCCCTCCGCCCTCATTCTTCCCCAGGCGGGGCCACTGGCTCCCAGAAGTTAGATTTCTGGGCTTCAGTCCAAAGTCGTGCACTGATTCTACAAATGTCTGACTTAGCACCTGCAAGTGGTGGGGGGTGGGG
>PVIY010062934.1:0-10679 GCA_004026745.1 Myrmecophaga tridactyla | reverse complement strand
TTGAAATGCGGCCAGGTCCTGATGATGTTGTACAAAGCCTGCCCCGGGGACAGGGTGCTGCTCACATCGCTGTGTCCCTTCAGCAGGTAGCTGGGTGTCAGGTACCCCTCGTGCACGGCACACTGGATCAGGCTCTGGGCCGCCTCCAGCGCGGCAGCGTTCGGTGGGGTCCCTGCAGAACACAGCCAGCCCGGCCGTCAGGGCAAAGCCCCGGATGCCACCCACACCCAGCACCATCACCTCCACCACCACCACCACCACTAAGCTACTATATTCCACTGTTGGCAACCACCCCACAGACAGACAGAAAGCCAAGCCATCAAGACCTTAGATTCCCCAGCAGCAAAATTCTTCTGACAAATTAAAAAATAAAATTAAAATGAATAAAAGAAGCCTTTTACAGCATCCCAGTAGAAACAAGAATCAAATGGGGAGAACCTCGGGTAAAGCATAGGATCACTCCAGGGATATGCAAATATTTAGCCTGGCAGTTCTCAACCAAGGGCAGTTGAACCCCTCAGGAGAGATCTGATACTGTCTGGAGGCATTTTGAGTTGTCATCCCTCATGTAATGTGCAGGACAGCTCTCCACAAATAACACAGAACTATCCACCCCCAAATGCCAGCAGTGCTGAGGGTGAAAACCCTGGCTTAGGTGCCAGCGTGGCTCCTGCGCCCGGCCCACGTCCACGCCAGGCCTGGTGCCCCAGCCCCATGCTTGAGAAGGTCACCGGGTCACCTCCCCCTCATCCCAGGCCCGTGTTAGGTTCAGCCTGAACCAGCCCCAGGGGCATAGTCTCCTTTTCCCAGACACAGAACGAAAGGCCCCAGAGTCTAAACAAACTCTGCGCAACGACCATCTGCAGCCCGCCTCTTGAAGCGGCGTTTCTGGCTTTCCCTGGCCTGGTACAGAAGGCGGGGTGACCCCACTGCTGCCATGGAAACCAAGAGCTGCTGCATCTGCTGACCGAGCCACAAATACACACAAAGATCTTTCCGCCTTGCTCCACACCTACCTCTGGTGCCAGACCCATTGGGCTGGGTGTGACAGGTGGATTTGGGGTGCACATTCTGTCTGGGGGTCACCTCTGGTCACACTCAGCTTAGTCAAATATCAAACTTGGAGCCTGGCAAATCCAGCAGTACAGGTCCTAAAATGACGCCCGTGTGTCCCTTTGTCTGCCCCACTCTGCGCACCGGCCCCACTGCCCCAAGCAGCGGCTCACCTGTGAAGGTTCCCATGAAGGCGATGCCCAGCGCGATGTCATTGTAGCCGGGCGTGTGGGAGCCTTGGACAGTCCAGCCCACCCCTTCATAAATAGCACCATCCTGGCCCACGAGGAAGCTGGAAAGCCGCAGGAGAGATGGAGGTGAATGTGAACGGGAGGTGTTCTGGGAACCAGGAACTGTTTCATCGTTCATTCTCGCATGCGCTCGTGTCTTTACCCGTCAGTATCTGCTGGTGCCAGGCACCGAGGCTCAGAGACAACGAAGATGGGGTCCTCGCCAGCGGTGGGCTGAAGACCAGCTCTCGGGCGAAGAGGAGCCCAGTTACGGCACCTGCTGATTTCTGTGGTGTAAATACTCCCGCCGTGGCCCATTTCAAGCCACCAGTGATTTAACTACGAGCTTGAAAACGTCCCTAGTGTCTAGCAGGTGGTTCTCAGGAGCTGGTCCTTGCTGATGAGCGGCTCCAGCCCGCCCCTGCCGCCCACAGGTGGCTCTTCTGTCTGCTCAGAACAGAGTGACAGCTTCGGTGCCTACACGCTGGCGTCACCACCTCGCCGATGGCCAGCGACCTCTTCACTACTAAACACAATCAATGCTTTTACGTCCTTACCTTACTTGACCTCTGTGGACTTGACCCTATGGATCCTTCTCACCTTTTCCAAACAGTCTCTTCCTTCGTCACCCACCCCACCACCCTCTCCGGGCTTACTTCCTCTCTGGTTGCTGCACCTCATCTTTCTGCAAAGTTTCACTCAATGGGGGGCTCCCCAGGACTCTGTCCTAAGCCTTCTTCTCAGCCCTCTTGGCACTCTCCCAGCACTAATCCATCCACCTCCTTTGCTCCTGCTGCCATCTGCTACCAGCTGGACTGCGAATTTTAAAAAGGGCTGTTGTAGTCCTAACCAAGGTACTTCAGACTATGCCCTTACTTGGAAACAGGGCCATGCAGATGAAAACAGTTAAATTAAAATGAGATCATACTGGATTAGAGTGGCCCTAATCCAATATGAGTGGTGCCCTTACAAGAAGAGAGAAATGTGGAAAACACAGACAGACCCAGCAGAGAAGAATGCCACGTGCAGATGGAGGCAGAGGTTCTAGGGCTGCAGCTGCTAACCAAGGACTACCGAAGATGGCAGGCACACCGCCAAAAGCTAGAAAGATGCAGGGAAGGATTCTCCCTCTCCCACACTGCCCGTTACCAGGACCTATTTGCTAGATTACTTTTCTCCCTCACTAGAGCAGAAGCGCCACGAAGGCAAGCGCCTGTCCGCCACAGCTGATGCTGTCTCCAGAGCCCTGCCTGGTGGCCGGCATGGAGTGGGCACTTGTGTTTTCCACGGACTATAATATGGAAGCGAGTGAGAGCTCAGTCCCACCTGCAGCCCGTGCCCAGGTAAGGAGATGGCACGGTTGTGAAAGGCAGGCTGGAGGACGACGTGAGAAAAAGGTCAAAAGTCAAGGGATGGGGGCCTCTGAAACTGGAACGGGGAAAAGAAAAGGACATCCTTCAACATTTATCATTTTCCGGTTTAGGATTTCCAAATTTATCATCAATTTTCTAGTATCTGCTCTAGTTAAAGAGAGCAATGCTGTGATTAACTCTGCAAGACAGGATGTAGCAAATCACTTTATAGAACTTGTGGGAAATTGTTCTCCTATCTTAGACAGGTTCTACTAAAATAGAGATGGAGAGAAGAGAGACCCTCAGCCCAGAAGCATAAACCAAGTAGTGATAAATCTGTCCACACCGGGCCACTCATATGGCCTTGCAGATCACACCCTGCACAAAGGGGTCTGGATGAAAGGCAAGAGGTAACTAACTCCAGCCAGCTCCACTCATGAAACCATGAGTGTCCCTAGAGGAAAGGGCTCCTTTTATTGACGTGGACGAATATGCTATATGGCCTAGTGGTGGCCCTTCCTGAGAGTTTAGATTCAGTGCGGTGATTTCTGATGGGGTATTAGATGGAGTCTGACTCCAGATCTCTTATGCACGAGCTCTAAACGCATCCTTCAACAAGTTTCTACCCTTCTTTTAGGTCAAGGTGTTCTCTGCTAAAGAATCACAGACCATGGATTAGAACATTCAAAAGGCAGCATCATTCTCCACCTTCAGACAGGAAACAGAGTCTCCCCGTGAAGACTGACAGTTTTGGGCCAGAGGAAGGGCAGTTACATAACAGGAAGGGAGTGAGCTTCAGGTTGGGGCCAAGCTGAAAGCTGGCACCTCAGCCCCTGGGTCGTGGGGAAGCCATTCCATAAAGAAGGTGCAGTCTTTCAACTCTCTTTTCTACAGGCTTCCCAAGCTTGCATGCATGCTGCTTCCTCTACTATCTGTTCAGCAGAATCTTGGCCTTCACTAAAGTACAAGTTTTAAGACCCTGCTCAGGGGAGTGCCTGCTCCCTCGGCTATGTCCTACATAAACCCACCCGAGGTTGTGTGAGGAATCAGTATGGGCATCACAAAGTCATATGGCAAGCGCTCCCGAAGTATTGTTTCCCTCTCCCCGTCCTTCCCACAGTTCAGTTTCTGCCCCCGAGCGAAAAGAAGTCTGCATGTCCTCAGGACCACTCACTTATAGCCAATGTCACAGGAGCCAGCTCTGTCCTGCAGGAGGGAATGGATATCTCGGACCAGCAGACGGCACTCCTTAGACAGCGTGCAGGTCCTCCCGGCCGTGTGGATGATGACGACGTACTTGGCTGGGCGGTCCATGTTGGGGCAGCGAACCCTGCCGGCATGCCAAGCAGAGCGTGGGACAATGCCGGGGCAGGCTGTGGTGAGGGAGAACACGTGGAAGTGGGAGATCCACTTGCCCACTCACCTGTCCACTCCTCACTGCTGTGGGTCGACATAACCCTCAGCAGCCTCCCGTCATCCCCACCCCTGCCTGGGCACCCTGCACCAGCCGTGTCCAGCCCTCTCAGAAGGGAGTCAAGGGGCAGGGACTAAAGAGCTACAAGTTCCGACAACAACCAACGAACCCAAAGGATAGGGAGTGTTGATCCGAGGGAACATGGCTATTTTATTCCAAGGACAAAGCAGGGCTTGGAGGGCTTACCTTTCTTCAGAGTTGCCTTCCGCGGAGGCAGCAGGCCCTTCTCGCCTTTCACAAGAAACGGCTGAACAAACCTGGGAGACAAGTGGCCCTTCTGGATGGCATAGGAGATCAGGCCTTCCATGGCAGACAGGGCGGCAGGGCTGGGACTGTGGCCTGCAGAGACACACTCTGTGAGAGCCCTCGACCTGGCCTGAGTTTCAGGGGAGCTGTGAGGGGAGGACAAGAGGCTGTGCCAGCCCCCCACAGCTGCAGAAGGGAATAAAAGGGGGCAGACTCATGCCCCAGGTCAGAGAGCCCAAAGGTCAAGGGTCCACCCAGACCGAGCTCTTATCAGCCCAGGATGAGACTTCGTTCAGCCTCTCCCTCTCTCGTGGAATTGCTGAATGGCAGCAGCACCCAGGAGCGTCCACCTGGCCAGGCCAGAGTTTCCTACTGATAAGGGCCCCAGCTTCACTCTTCCAGGCATAAGCCAGGCTCTTTATCTGCATTAACTCATTCAGTCTTCACCACACACCTCTGCAGTTGACGTTAGTATTTGCCCCATTATTCATGAAAAGGAACTTGAGTTTCCAAGAAGTTAAGTAACTCGCTCAACATCCCACAGCTAATAAGTGGATGCCTGGGTCACAACAAGTGGCCATGAAAAAGAAACCAGGCTGATGGTAAAGAGCCCGCCAGTGTGGTGGAAGACACCCCTGAGTTAGAAATAGAAGATGCGGGGTTGTGTTCTGACTCCTCTCCTCTCAGCTGTGTCGCCTTGTGTCATTTACCGCTCTGAAACCCAGGCCGCACTTGTGTATAAGAATGTATTTGCTAACTCCCCCCCTCACATCTTGGTATACATCTGGGCTACCTCAGGTGGTACTGGGAGGAAAAGATGAGAAACCAGATGTGCAAGAACTGTGCTACCATCAAAGGGTGCACGGATGCAATGGGATGGCCTTAGAGCATGGATGTCAGGATTTGGGGTGGGAGTAGACTAGAGGAGTGTGGAAAGGATGTCAGAGACTGGAGGCCATAGAATGGTTCACACAAAATTATATAGAAGATCTGAACTGTAAGAGAGATGGAAGGAAGCCGTATCTGACAGGAAGGTGGAAAGGACAGCCCGGCACTACAGAAACTAGAGCAGAGCAGGGCTAGAGCAGAGCAGGTGGTAGGCACCGACATAGAAGTGAGAGCTGAAGGCAGGATCCTGCCGAGACAAGAGCTGGAGGAGAAGAGGGCTACAGACAGAAGGTTGGACCCTGTCTCCACTATGAGATGGCCAGAAGAGGAGCCTGTAGGAGAGGCTGGGAGGGAAGTCAGGACAGCACAAGAAGGACCGGTAGAATGTCACATCCTAGAAGACAAGGGAGAATTCCAAGACAGAGTGGATTGCCGGACATTATGATAATGGGTGGAAAGGGGGGAGGGTGAGGTAAAGAGTGGGACCAAGAATGTAGATAATTCTTTGGAGAAGGGTCAACTGGAGTTGACCATTACCTTCCTCAGGGCCAAAAAAGGCAAAGCCCAGGGAGATGTTGTTGTAGCCTTGGGTGTGCTGGCCTCGCACGCTCCAGCCAGTGCCTTCGTACACGCCGCCATCATCTCCAACCAGGAAGCTGCGGTGGAGGAAACTCAGGTCTAATGGCTGGCTCTGCGGCACAGTCCAGTGAGAAGAAACCACTGACCCACCCTAAAGAGGTAGAAGGGCTCAAGCATTATTCACAAAAAGGAATTTGCATGGACTCTTCCCAAAGGACAGAGCAAGTGCATTGTATTAGTCCTTAGAATTCAGATGGACCCTCTCCCTCTCTCTACCTCCCTCGCTCTTCAGGCAAATCACCCTCATGCTTCGGAGGCAGAGAGGCCCTGGAGCCTTCACAATAACTAACACAGACCAAACCACACCACGCAAGATTCTCCCCCACGCCCACACTCTGTGGCTCTACTCCGCTGCCTGCGTGACCTCCACACACGCTGCTTATCGGTTTCTCACTGCCAAGGTCACTGGCCTAGGTGGACGTCTCGTGAAGCAGCACCTGAGACAGGGACCTGGAAGCAGCAGCTTATCTGAAAGGGGGTCCCAGAAGCCAGGGTGAGGGAGCAAGGAGAGCGGAAATGGAAGGAGGCAACCCAGCAAAGCATGCAGAGCTTGGCTGGCTCGGTCTCCCCAGAGAAACTGCAGATGCGTCTTAGAATTACATCTCAGAAGGACTCGCGGCTGAGGGAGTTATCTACCAAGTCCGATCCCCCAGGGGACGTTAACTCTCGCTCAACATCAGGGACTTAGTGAAAAGCCTTAAAGCAGAAGAGAGACAGATGCAGTGGGCACTGGAAGTGGGAAAGCATCACCATGACTTGTCCACAGCCAAGGTATAGGGTGGACTTCAGGGACCATCAGGATAACAGATGGACAATCGCCTCACCAAGCCGTATACGTGTGCTGGGGTGGAGCATGCCACAGGCACAGAAAGGGCTTGAAGCCGGTTTGGCCTCCACAACTTCGCAGCTGTGTGACTGAGGAAAGCAAACATCCCCCCTCCCTTTGGGCCTCTTGGCCGCAGCCTGGACGTAATTATAGGGGTCCTCCAGCCACACAGAGTTCTCAGGAGCACGTGGGCTAAAGCACGTGAAGGCACCTCTGACCTGGCAGGTGCTGGGCGAGCCAGCTGTGGAAGAGGGTGGTCCTGCAGCTGTCACTTAACCTCCCTCACTGCCCTTTGAGAGGCCTCAGAGATGGACACGTCATAGAAAATCCTGGAGGATTCGGAATTTGTTATTCTTTTTTATGACCATCCTGTTCACCATAAAACCACAAGTCAGAACTGAGGAAGGCAGAGACGGGAAGGGACACGCAGCCCCGAGGCCTCCAGCCCCCGGCCCACATCTTACTTGTAGGCCACGTCGCACCAGCCGTTGCCGCGGACGTGATGGGCCTGCAGCGCCCGCAGCCTCTGGCGGCAGGTGGGCCGGGCGTGACACTGCAGGCCGGGGATGTGGTGCGTGACGAGGAAACCCACCGGCCGGGCCAGGTGGGTGCTGCAGCCAGTGGCTTCCGCCCCCCACTCCTTGCGAGACACCACGATAGAGACACCTGTGGGAGCCATGGACTCTCTGCAGCGCACCCGCCCGTCTGGGGGTGCCCACCCGCCATGCCTTTGGCAGGCACACCCGCCCCTCCCACCTCCACATCCCGCTTCACCTATACTCACCCCAAAATGGGGTCCACACCCTAGATGCTTTGCTTCCAGCTGTCACTCCCTCCCTGCTGTGCTGCAGCCCCCACCTTCCGGGAGCATCTCACCTCACCCCAGGGAGGGCCCTGAGCAGCCTCTCTACATCCGCCCCTGGACCTAGCGCCCTCTTGGGCCCTGTGCTCATGGGCAGTTTTCCCTGTGACTCTGGTTGTGTCTTTCGTCCTGACCCAGGGACCCTGATGGGGACTCTATCTGCCCTCATCCCGGGGTCCCTATCCAGAGCAGCCCTCTCCCCCTCAGGACATGGGTCTTCAGCCTCACACTTGCAGGTCCCTGACTGCAGAGGCAGTCTCCCCGCTTGCTGGGGCTCGAACCCCTCCCCACGGCACCCCAATATCTCCAGGACCAGGACAGTTGGTGCAGGTGGCTTGCAGTGCTCCTCCCCGGGCCCCCACCCCAGCCACAGTGTGGCTGTACAGCCCTGAGAAACACTCCGATCAGAGGAGCCCCCAGGCCTCCTCACCACGGCTTACCCAGCTCTCTGTCCTCAGTGGGCTGGGAAACATTGCCAAACAGGTTCAGAAGCCCCTGTGAAATGCCTTTAACCTGCGCTGTATTCCAGGAAGAATCACCTGTAAAAGAACATTCCACTTGGCTTCCATCCTCAGAGAAGCCCACTACCAGCCATCAAAGCGTCACCCGCTCCAGCCAGAAATAGCCACCTCCACGCCACGACCTCTCTACCGTCCCCAACAGCGAGCGCCCTCTAGGAAAACCCTGTGTTGACCAGAGAACCACCTCCTAGCAGCATATGGCACGGCTTCCTCAATGCCAACTCCAGATAGCCATCCGGGTGGACAGGTAAACTGCCGAGGGCAGGGAGTCCAAAATACTATCCTTTCCCCATTTACACACAAATGGGGCAAAGCAACCCAAAAACGTATCCGGGCACTTCAAAACCACCAAGTCCTCCCCTGTGCGAACTCTACCTAATGGAGGCTGTGGGGCTGAGGGCAAGGGATGAGATTCACCTGCAGGGACCAACTCAGTGGTGCCAGGATTCATTGGGGGGCATCTCCTATGCCAGGGCTGCTGTGCGAGGAACCACGGGTCGGGCTCGACTGCCAGGCCAGCCCCCCAGGAACTTCCTCTCATTGACAAGCACAGACCAAGGCATAGATTGGACTCTGATTGATGTGATGATAAGGGAGATAGAATCAGCCTCTCCCCACCTGCGCTCTAAGCCCTTCACATGTGTTTCCTCATTTAATCCCCCCCATCAGTTGAGGAGATCATTCAGTTCATCTTAATTTTTCTGGTGGGGAAAGCAAAGTTTCAAGGAACTGAATAACTTGCTTAAAATGACAGCTAGAGGCAAGGCAAAGATTTGAACCCAGATCAATGGACTCAAGTTTTCCTTCTCCCCAAGGGAGGGTGAGCATTGAAAGGAAGTCTGAAGAACAGCCGGCCCTAGCTGCGGGGGCAAAGGGAAGGGAAACTCACCCCAGGCGGCGAGACCCAGCGCGGAGAGGACGAGAAGCCACGGCGGCATCTTCGCGCGGTCCCGGGCGCCGCCTGTGCAGACACGCGTGCAATGGCAGGGCTCGTTTCGCCCGCCTGGACAGAAGGCGGCTCATCCGGGAGAGGCGGAGCAAGGCGTGCAAACTCCGGGGCAGGGTCTGGTGTGAACAGCCCGTCCCCAGGAGGGCAGGGGGTCCCGGTCCCAGGGCCGAGGAATCCTGCCGACCTGACTCCCTGTGGGAGAGCCCCGTCCCCGGGCGGGGACTTCTCGGGCGTCACCCCCTCGGGACGTACCTGCGGAGGCGGCGCGGCGCGGGCGGGCAGGATGCGGGGCTCTCCCGGCCCGAGACGAGGGCAGAGCCCGACCCTCTGCGAGCCACCAGGAGGGGCTGGCGGGGACCCGGGCGCCCGCTGGCTGAGCCCGCAGCGCCCGGAGGGACTCAGGGACCCGCCTTCCCCGCGCCCCGCGCCCCGCCCTGGGGACGAGCCGGGAGCCTTCGCCCGGAGAGGACGCGCGGGCCCGGCGCCCCCACAGCTCCTCCGTGGGCCCCCAAAGCCGGCCCTGACTCCGACCCCCGGGACTGCGCGCTGGGACAGCTGCTCCGGGCGGCTGAAGGCTGCGGTGGACGCTCGGCCTCCGCCCCACGGCCAGCGCCGGCCCCCGCAGCCCCCAGGGGAGCAGGGTGGAGGCAGAGCCCCAGCGGGGCCCGTTCCCGGGGCGCAGGCCCAGCGCCCCGTTCTGATCTGCAGACCCCGGCGCCACCGTCCTCCCTCCCCCACGCCCCCTCCTCAGCAGCTTGCCCTCACCCTAGAAGGAAGCCTCCCCCAAACGGAGAATCCCGGCCCCTCGGCCCTCCGGGCTGCCGGCTGGCTGACCGTGACCCGCCCCCACACACACACACACACACACGTGCTCCACAGTCTCAGCTCTGGTCTCCGCAGCCCTTGAACCTTCACTGAGGAAACTCCACATGACACTTTCCAGGAATGCAGTCGAGGGTGTGACCCCTCAGGCCTGTAACAACACTATTGGCAAATGGACTCTTTCTGAGGAAAGGCCCCAAACCAGCAGAGTTGCCCTTACTGGGGCAGCACTCTCAACGATCTCAGGCCTGAAGTCCCCAGAAAAGCAGGAAAACCTCCTGAAGGGCCCCTTGAGCGCTCGCTGTCCCCCTGCCCTGGCAGCTGTGGTCTACCCCAGGCCCTGGGGGCAGTGTGAAGGACAGGCTACTCACCTGGCCCTGCTTGGGGAGGTGCACGTGGGGGCAGACCCAGAGGCATAGATGCAGGAGATGAAGAACTGTGGCCTCGGGGCCAGTGCGGCATCGGTTTCCCTAAACCTTGGAGACCCCTCAAGCTTCCATGCCTCTGGCTGTCTCCTGCTCAGGACAAGTCGTAAAGCTCTAGAAGGGTCCAAGGGTTTGCTGCAGGGCATCAAGTCAGCAAGCGGAGGAGACTAGGATGCCTCTTTAGCCAGGACTCGGGGTGGGAAGCCCCAGAACAGAGTGAGGGGTGGCTGCCCAAAAGAGGAAAGGAAGCAGGTGGGCCTGGGCCCCATGCAGGGACCAATAAATTCTCAGGGATTATCAGGCTGAGGGGCTCCCAGAAGTAAACCTTTATTCTGGACAAGGGCATCAGGCAGGGGGAAGAGTACAGCGTCCGTTCTCTCTCTCTCTCTCTC
>PVIY010062933.1:0-10695 GCA_004026745.1 Myrmecophaga tridactyla | reverse complement strand
GAGGAAAATTTTTTGCCAAAAGCAGAGACGGCTGTGACACAGAAAGAGGAGAGAGGTGTCAGGAAATTGTACCAGATCCCCTCCTAGTCAGGGCCATTTGGGTATAGCAAAGTCAAGCTCAGCCTGAGGGGCAAGGACCATCCAGAGACCCACTGGGCAGCAGCAGGTGGGCCCCTAGGCTGGCCTATGGCTAAGTGACTGAAGTTGGAACCATCCCTGGACCCAATCCCTGTCAGGGTGGGACCCCAGAACAGATACCACACGGCTGTGGACACAGGCAGTGCATACCTTCAGTCAGCTTGCCGGCTTGCTCTGCTGCCCCTCCAGGGAGGATCTTGGAGAGCACACTCTCCCCATCAGCGCCTGGCTGGCCGGCAGGAGCCCCCATGGTACCACCAGGCCTGGCTCCGGCCTTCACACCTAAGAGGAAAGAAACCACCATCATGAGCCATCTTGGCCTGGCTCTTCAGGTTCTGACTGAGCAAAAAGCCATGAGGGAATCAGAACACAGGTACCCTGGGAGGTGGGAGAGTGAGGAGGATGATGGGGAGAATAAAGAGAGGATGCTAAGAATAGGAAGAGAGGGAGTGGGAGGAAGCAGTAAAAGAGGAGGATGAGGAGGGAAAAGAAGGAGGAAGGGAAGAAAATGCAGAGGAGGACAAGAAGGCAGAAGGAAGGGAGGGGTAGGGAGAGGAAAGGAAGAAGCTTGGCCCTGGTGCTGGCTTTCCAGTCCCTTCCAGGTTCTCTGCCCTGAGGCCCTGGAGCTGGTGACTCCGCTGGCTATGGCTCACTCTAACCCCAGGCTCACTCTCTGCTGGGGAGGTTTGCAGCCCATTAGGTACCTTCTCAAGAAGCCATGAGGGCATGCAGCAGGGAGTAGGTGGGGTGGGGGCTCAGGAAATGGGATGGGGGTGGGTTGAGAGGGCAGTCAAGTACTCCCAGGTATTCTGGGCCATAGCGAGGGCACCAGGGACTGGGCTTACCTGCAGGTCCAGGTCCTGGTGGTGGCTGGGCCTGAGGAGGCCTCCCCAGCTGTGGGGCTTTGGTTGTCCCTTTAGAGCCGTTGGTCTGCTCTGCCCGCGGCTGCAACACAGAGTTTCTAGCTAAGATGCACCTAGCGACCCCACGCACACTCAGCCTAGAGCTAAGGCGATGTTCAAGCTGTAGTGGCAGCACTTGTCCTTGGCAGAATCCATGCTCCAGATCCCCTCCCCAACCCTATGTCCCCGGACCCCACTTACCGGTCCTGCTGGCTGGGGGCCTGTGGCTGTGGTGGGGCCTGCCTGAGGCTTCCCTGCTGGCTGGCTGGCAGCAGAGGCCAGGCCCCGGGTAGTTGGCTGGCTCTGCTGCTGCAGCCGACCCTGTGACGGGGACTGCTGGGGGTGCTGTGGCCCAGGGCCTGGCGGGTGCGGATGCGTCTGTGGCTGGCGCGATGTTGCCACCGCTGAGGGTGGCTGCCTGGACAGTGGGGGCTGTGACTGCTGTGGCCCTGGAGGCACCTGCCGACCTTGCAGCTGCGTCTGCGGCTGGGGTTCTGGCTTTGGCTGCAGTGCCGGGGGCCCGGGGTGGGCCTGCCGTGAGCCCTTCTTGCTGTCAGAGGCAGAATGGTATGCTGAAGGAACACGGGGTTGCTGTGAATACTCGGCAGAGCTGGGGTACCCAGGTGGACCCTTCTTCTGCATGGCCGGGGCAGAGCTGGGCTGAGGTTGGGACCGGACCTCATGGCGACCCGGGTCCCGAACGTGTGGTTTGGCTGCACGCCGGCCAGAATCCTCGCCAGTGTGACGGCCTGAGTGCCGCCCGTGGTCAGTGTGGTGTCGGTGTTCCTTGGTAGAGGCGTGGCGAACCGGGCCACCCTCATCGTGAGGCCACACGCCCTCCTCGGGAGGCTCATCGTAGTCGTGGTAGCTGTGCCTGGCAGGGCCTCGCTTCTGGGAGGAGGAAGAGGAGACTGCATGGCCCCCATGGTGCCTGAACCGGTCAGTGCGGGCATCCCGGGGCTTATCAAACCAGTCTGTCTCCTCCTGGCCCAGGTGATATGCTTCAGAGACCAAAAACAGAACACCATCAACCCTCAGGCTGGCCGAAGGGGAGGCCCAGCTGAAGCCATGCAGGGAAACTAGAGAGTGGGCGCCACTGCCACACACACAGCACTGGACCCCAAGCCCACCCTCCCACAACCAGGGGCCAAGGGTGAGGGTGGAGCAGGCAAGGAGGGCAACCTGCACTGGGTGAAGCGCCAGGCCAGGCCCCGTTGGGGCACAAATCACCCCCAGCTGCCATTACCTTCACTGTCAGAAACCACGCAGTGGGAATCGTCCAGGATGTAGCCCTCCTCACGCTTATATGTGTGAGCCCGTGGCCCATCCTTGACATGCTCCTGGACATCAGGCATGGAGTGGCTGGAGCAGAACTGTGGGCAGGTGTCCCCAGGAGGGAGAGTCCCCCCAGTGGGGCGGGGTCGCCCCAAGGGGCTGACAGGGCTCTCTTCTTCTGAGGCCTGGCTGCGCATAGGGGGCCGAGCCCGGCCGTGGGCCATGCTCAGGGATGAGGGCTTGGGGCCAGCTTTTTGAAGCCGCTCTACAGCCTCTCGGTCCCGCTCATACCCCTTGCCCCGGCCACTGAAGTCATGGCTGGATAGCTTCTCCCCACGGTATGCAGATGCCACCCGGGACCGGCTGCTCCCACCGTTCACACGGTCATCCTCTTCTGCTGGGTCCCGGCTAGACACCCCATAGTACCGCTGCTGCTCATATACATTCTTCTTAAGCCCATATGTGACCTCATCCTGAAACTTCCTACCCCGAGAGGCCAGGCTGCTGCTGACTGCAGGGGGCGGGTAGGAGGCAAGGTCTGCCTCCACATCCTTGGCCTCTTCAATAGGTGAGAACTTGGAGATCTTTTGCTCCATGCCTTGCTTCCGGTGCTTGCTGCGCTTTGAGGAGACAGCCGCTGGGGCCAGGCTCTTGGAGGGATGCTTGGGCCCCATGGGGCCTGGGCCATACTTCTCTGCTCGAGCCCCATGTCTGTAGTCGCTGTCACTATAGTAGTGAGCACTGGCTGGTCGGCCATTGCTCTCCACGCTCCGGTGATGCCCGCCCTTTCCACGGGGATCGTAAACCTCCTCCTCAGATTCCTCCTCCCCTCTGGTATAGCAGCAGGGCAACACGGGCCCCTCGAGGACACCCGGTTCTCCAGGCTCCTTCCCTGGACGCCCACCACTACCTGGCCCTAGGGGCTCCAGCCGCTGGCTCTCAGGGGCAGTGGAGGTGCTGTCCTTGGTCAGCTCACTGATATCATCAATCATCACATAGTTTCGAGGGACGTTCTGCTCCAGGCTGGTGTAGTGTGAGTCAGAGGAGTAGGTGGGGGCCGGGCTCTGGCTCACACTGCCACGGTCACTGGTCCGGGGCAGCTCAGAGTTCTTGCCCTGCTCGTAGCTGCTGCTTACTGCTGGGCCACTGTAGCTGGTTTCAGAGGGGGCTGGAGACATGGCGACGACAGGGCTGGAGATCACTTCATAGTTGGTGGGCAACTTCTGCTCCAAGTCAGCTAGCGATGTCTGGCGTGGCTTCTGGTGGGGGGCACGGCTATCAGTTGGGACCGGGAAAAGGGTGCTCTGTGTGGTTGGCAAGGGTGTTTGGGCCGTGTAGTGGCCTGTGGGACGGAGAGTCTGCTGGCTAGGCAGCCCAGGCTCAGCTGGGTAACTGGTGCCAGGAGGAAAGGCAGGTGCTGGGTATGTGCTGGGGCCAGGGTAGATGGGCACCTGCTGGGCTGGGAATCTGTTCTGAGTTGGTCCACCACTGCCTGCAGTGTACTGTGGGGCTGATGGTGGGAATCGGGGCTGCTGGAAGGCAGTGGGGCCAGAGGGGGTGGTGGGGGCAGCAGCAGCAGCAGGGAAGTCTGCATATTGGCCAGTGGGAGTGGAACAGCCCTGGAGCCGCAGCTGGTTGAGCTCACTGTCTGACAGGTAGTCACGATGTTCACCGAGGCCACGCAAGGGTGGATAGTCGCGGCCACTGCGATCCTTGGCCAGAGACTCTTTGCGCTGAGTGATACCTAGCTCCAGGTACTTGAGCTTGGCGTCGATTTCCTTCTCCTCCTCATCCAGCTCTGCTTGCTTCTTGCGCAGCTTGGTGGACTCATGCTCCACCAGCCGCAGGTCCCGGTCAAGCTCCCGGAGCAGGCTGGCCTTGGTGGCAGGGACGGCGGTGGGCCCCACCAGCCCGCGCTGCAGCAGGCTGGCTGCATACAGCTGTGGGGGGGCCTGGCCAGCCAGGGGCAGGTGAGCCTCCTCTGGAGGGGGGCTGGGCAGTGTCCGCTTCACCTTGCGGACCAGGCCGTTGGGCGGCAGCACCGACACCTGAGACAGAGGGAAGGGCGGGCAGCACTGAGACCCAAGGTGTGGGCAGCTTGGCGGGGAAGGAGGTGGAAGAGCCCAGGCCTGGGCTGGGGCAGGACTGGGCACCACACTGTTGGTGCCTTGATTTGCTAGGCAGCCTGCAGCTTGCCCCGCCCACCCATTGGCCTTGCTTTCTCCCATCGAGGGAGGGCCTGCATTCATTTTAAAGGCCTTTTTTGGCTCAAAGCTCTGGGCAGTGGAAGGCAGGGATGGGGCAGATTCCCTTCATTACTGGTCTCCAGTAGTGGCCCAGCACACAATGGGGCTCCATGAGTAGCTCTAAGAGCCTCTGTCCCTCTCCCATGGGTCTGCCACCCTCTGCCTCCCATGGAGGTGAGGAGAATATAGGTCTGGCTATGGGTTTAGGTCCTGGCAGCTGTGAGAGCTGAGGACAGTGGATGGCCTTGGGGCAAGAGTAGAAGGGGTTGTGGGCCAACCAGGCTCCCTAGAGGACCATGGGGAGGGTCACGTGCTGACTGTATGGCAGTCATAGCAGACCCTGAGTCCCCTTCTGCTTCCTGCCCTACTCCTCCCGAAAGCGATGTGTGGGTCTACAGCCTCCCCAACCTTCTCCTCCAGCTCCCTGTGCTGTCCTCTGCCAAATGCTAGGGGCTGTGTTCCTGGCCTGGCTCCCAGCTCCCTCTGTCAACCCACTCCCTGACATTGCTTTCTGGGGCCACCAGAGCATTTCTAGGTCTTCTCCAGTCCTATCTTCTGCTTCCTGATCAAGGCTCCCTAACACACTCTCCGTGGTACCCTCCTCACCTGCCTCAGATGCTCTGTATTGCCTGAAGGTCCACCCTGGGTTCCACCTTTGCCTCTAGATCCTAGTATTCCCACAGTTCCCTAGGCTTTTAGGCTTTATGGACCACCCCAAAATACACTGGGGACTGATGTCATCAGCCTTCTAACTTTTTACGTTGTCAAGTAAAAAAAACAAAACAAAACATAAAAACCTTCTACCTTCTATCGCCATATGCCATAGAAAGAAAAAGATCAGCAAAAGGGTGGGTCTTTAATGGAAAAAATTTGGCTTTCTGAGCTCCTTACTCTGTTTCTGTCTTTTCTTATTCTGACTGTACCCCACTGAGTACCCATCATGGCCTGGCTCCAGCATGGCCAACCCATGGTACCTCTGTGCCTAGGCCTGAAGCCAGGACCACCCTGCCTCCTGCCCTGACTCTGTCAGCCCAGGCTCTTGTTCTCAGCCCACCCCTATTGGCCTGCACACCAGGGCCCTTCGCCACCCAAGCACGTAACCTCCGTGACCACACCCAAGGCCCCACCTCTCCTCTCAGCATCACATCTAGAAAACGTGCAAATATATCTCACAGTGTCTCTGGCTCCTATCTCCTTTCCCCAGGGCAACTGCTTCTGCCTCTTCCATCAGCCTGTCAGCCCACACCCTGACCTTAGAGCTTTCTAAAATACCCATATTTTCCTGTCTGACCTGCATAAAACTTCCAGAGGCTCCAGGGCCTTCAGGAAAAGCCCACCCTGCTCAGTCACCCAGCACTTAATATCTTTGGCATCAGGCCCTCAAAATCCCCTATCTTCACCTCCACTGCCACCCATGGCCAGGCCACCTCAGTCCCCAGACATCTTTGGCAACTAAGACCACAAGACACAGACAAGTTTATGCTTCAGAAGCCCCTGACTAGAGGAGCAGACAGGTATGTTAGCTGATTTACTGAGAGCCGGTAGGGGAAGGAGCCAGATGAGGAAGATAACAGGCTGCAGCCAGCTGGGATGGACCTCAAGTGCAAGGCCAAGGCATTTGGGCTTCCTTGTAGGACAACAGAAGCCAGCCCAGGGTTGGGAAGTCTTACTGATTTACTTGGGAAATATCCACAGACCAGTTTTGGAGTGGGAGCAGCCCAGCCTGGAAGTGAGGGCTGAGGAAGTCTGAAGGGGGAGGTGGCAGGAGCTGGACTAGGGGGGGAGTGAAGAGGTGATGTTAGGGAGAAGCTGAGTCTAGTGGGGTGTCTGCATGGATGGCTGTGGGGGCCCACATGTGTATCCACACGTGACTGCGGGCTCCGTCACGTGTGCACAGAGGAGGATCTATTCCTTGCCTCCTTCCCTTGGGCCTCTGGAGCTGGAGGTGACTCCACCCACACCTCAGGAGAAGCCCCTCCCTGTGGGGGCCTCCCAGGCTAGGTGGAGAACCCTGTCCCACCCTGGACCAGCCCCTGTGCCCATACCTGGCTACCCAGCCCCCCCTGGTGCTGGTAGAGGGAGAACCTCTCTTTGGCAGATTCCTCGGCGGTGGGGCTGAGGGGCTTAGGGTCAGACAAGGACCGCTGCAGGGTCTTCATGGGGCGAGGCAGCGTCTGCTGGCGGAGGGCACTGTCAGCCGTGAAGTGCTTCTGGGGACTCACGTGGGCCTTGTTCAGCCTCTCACTGGAAGCAAACGAGGTGTCCAGGAGCCGGTGTGGGGACAGGGGTGAGACTGGCGAGTAGAGAACCTGGGGGGACTTGGGAGGTTGGCGGCTCACAAGCTGTGAGAGGGACTCAGGGGGTAGATGGGCCTGGTACCCAATCTCCAGGGGGTCTGGCTTCTTTTTTTCAAATCTGCCCAGGGACCCTGGAGTGACAATCTGGATGCCAGGCAGGTAGGGACTGATGGCAGTTGGCCCAACCAGCTGTGGTGCAGCCACACCCTGGGCCTGCCCATCCGGCTCTGTCTGGCAGGCCAGGCTCTCCCCGCGCCCAGTCTTCTCGGGTGCTGAGATGTACTTGACAATCTCCACCTTGGGGTCGGTGGCAGCTGTGATGTGGATGGCCGGAGAGACCCTGGGTAGCTGGTCAGGCTCTGTCTGCACGGAGCAGTCACTGATGGTCTGGATGCCCACACTGCTTGTGGCTTTCACAGCAGTGGCGGCAGTGGATGACAGGGCAGTGGTATCGTGCTTGCTGTCCGAGCCCGAGTCTGAGTGGCGAGAAAGACGGGAGCGACGGCGGCGCACTGGCTGTTCCCACTCAGCACTGTCTTCATCGTCTGTCTGCACACTGCAGTCAGCACTACGACGGGCCCGGCGCCGCCGGCTCAGGAAGAGGCGGCTCTCCCCATCCTCGTCATCCGTTTGCACACTGCTGTCTGTGATCCTCCTGACCACAGGGGGCTCAGGCCCTGACTCTGGTTCACAGATATCCCGTAGGCGTGGCATGGAGTGCCGTTTCTTTATGCCACTGCGGCCTGCCTCCCACTGCTCGTCAGTTTGCAATGACAAGTCCGAGGTGGAGCTGGGGAGACCTCGGTGCAGCATGGGCTCACGAGGCTGCCCAGGCCCCTCAGGCCCTGCCACAGCAATGAAGGCTGTGTGGGTCAAGGGTGGCCAGTACTGGCCATTCTGGACCAGCTCAGTGGCAGCAGCGGGAGGCCCTCGGCCAGGCACCTCACTGGCCTTTTGCCGCTGCTTCTGTTCCTCCAGCTGTTGCTGCAGCTGCTGCTGCAGCTGCTGAATCTGCTCCAGCTGCAGGCGCTGCTGTGCTAGCTGCTCCCGTTGCAGTGCAAACTGAGCCTGGCGTTCCTCTTGCTGTTGCTGCAGCACGTGGTGCTTGATGGTCTGTAGCTCCTGCAGCTCCCGCTGCACCAGCAGCTGCTCCTCCTCACGGTGCCTCTGCAGCTCCACACGCTCCCGCTCCAGCTCTTCTTGAAGCCGCAGTTGCCGCAGCTTCTCCAACTCTACACGTTCCCGCTCCAGTTGTAGCAGCTGTTCCTGCTGCTTCCGCTGCTTCTCTTCCTGCGATGCTTCCTCCTTCTCAAGCCCTGGCCGGCTGAGGGCCCCACTGCCACCCCCAGGACCAGCATCTCCTGGAGGCTTCTGGCCAGCCAGAGGGGCTACTGCAGCCTCCTTGACGGCAGCAGGAGTGCCTGTGGAAAGAGGTTCTTCCCGCGCAGCTCCTGCTGGCAGCTCTGGCCTTGGCGGGCCTCCAGCCCCTGGGACCTTGGCAGCAGCAGGTTTCCCCAGGTAGACGGGACCCTCAGCAGTGGGGAGGCTGGCAGCTGTGGGGAATCTGCTTGGTGCAGGGTACCGGTATAGCCCTGTGGGTCCCAGAGGTACCCGGGGGGCAATCGCAGGCATGCGTGTCAAGCTGGTGAGTGGTACTGCTGTGACTCCGCCAGACGCATAAGGCCTGTACATGCCACCACGCACCATGGGCCGCAGCACTGAGGCAGGCTGGGTGGTGATGGGCAGTGTTGCAGCAATTGGGGTGTTGATGGTGGAGTAGATCATGCCATCGGCTGCACGCACAGTGGCTGTGGATGGCAGCAGCTGTCTCACTGCTGTTCCCTGGCCTGCTGCAGGCCCATACTGGGCCAGGGTCCCAGAACTCGGGTGGCCCTCTGGGAAGGTGGGATTCCCTAGTGGGCCAGGTCTGAGGGGAGCCAGACCCTGCGGGCCACTGAGCCCAGTCTGGGGCTGGGGCTGGGGCTGGTACTGCATGAATTCAGGGCCACCGCCACTGCCACTGCCGCCACGTCGCCCACCATACTGGTCCATGGAGTTGAGTGCAGCACACATGCGGCTGATCTCGCGGGCTGTGGTGGCACTATACTGAGCCAGACTGGCCTCCTGGAAGCCACCTGCATCTGTCCGAGTGCCATACCTGTGGTCTGAGTAGATATTCGACACTGAGCTGTAACGCCGCATGGGAAGTGGGTGACTCAAAAGGTCCGTGGGATGGCGCAGATCTGTGAACGAGCCATACTGCAAGCCCTGCCCTAGGTAGCGTCCATCCGTGAAGCCCAGGCTATAGGAGTGCTTCAGGGAGCTGAGGTCCACAGCTGAATCTCGTCCTGGGCCCTGGAGGAGCTGCCCCATCCTGTGGGCGTGGTAGCTGAGGCTGGCCTCAGCCAGATTGGTGTCAGACATGGACGAGTAGAGTCTGCCAGGGAGGCCCTGTGGGTAAGGCCTCTGCTCGTCATGAGGAACAGGCCCCACTACCCCTGGTCCCCGGTAAGCGGGAGGCTCAGGAAGCTCAGGGTCCCGAGGACCATAGAAAGGGCCGCTGCTTTGGCCAGGTGGGACAGTATCTGCCACATTCTTCTCAGGCACACTGGGAGTAGGGTGGAAGGTGCCAGTGCAGCTACTGCCAAAGGGGAACTTGTAGACCATGTCGCAGCATGCCAGCTGGCTCTCAGGTCTCATCCCAGTGAGGTCCAGGGCACCCGCTGGCTCATCCGGGAGCAGTGTGGTCACGGTGCCTGCTGTGCCCTCTCCCATCTGCACCACCACCGTGTGTGGCTTCCTGGCACCCGGCAGTGCATGCGGCCGTAGGTCTGTGGGGGTGGCCCGGTGGAGCTCAGCACCAGGCTCTGGCACTGGGCCTGGCTTGAGACCAACATTCTGGGCACTACCCATTTGGGTGATCAAAACCTCCCTTCTAGCCAGAGGAGCTACCTGGTTGGGCAGGTTATACCTGGCAAACTTGGCCTCCCTGGGTCTTCCCCGGGGCCCCCCTCGGTATGGGACTGTCTGGACAGCCTGCTCTACCTGCTTGACCTGGGCCAGGCACATAGGGGTACCCATACCCTGACCAAAGTCGAGCCGGCTCTGGAAAGGGTCCCCATAGACTACGGGCTGCTTTGGCTGAGCCATGAGCACAGATGAGGCCATGGTGATGCTCACGGTGGTAGCAGTACCCAGAAAAGCATGGGTCTGCTCCTGGGCGTTGAGGTTGATAACCAAGGGCTGTACAGCAGTTGACTGCCGTCCTGGGATTGGATCCAGGGCAAGGCCGTACTTCCTTGCTTCCATGGCAAGAGAGGTCAGGTCCATTCCCTGGTCAGTGAGGATGATAGGTGTGGGCTTGACAGCTGTGCGCAGGTCTACCACGGCACTTCCAGGAGGCCTGGGACCTGGCTCTACCCTAGATGTCCCAGGGACAGAGGAGATCCGGCACAGGGAGATGTTCTCAGCAGGCAGGGCACCCCAGCCATACAGTGCCAGGGGCCCATCTGCACCAGCACTGGGGGCCCGTGGGAAGCCAGGTGGCCCAGGTGGTTCCGGGGGCACACTTGGAGGTGTAGTCTGGCTGTAGCTGTGGGTGGTGGGCTGGGTGCCTGTAGGTGAGCACACCGGGGAGGTGGAAGCACTGGCGTGCACCATCTTGGTCTGGCTAGAGGCTCCAGATGCCAGTGTGATGACCATAAAGGGAGCCTCCTGAGAGGGCTGCTGCCATGCCTGGCGAGGCGTGCTGGGTCGGTGTGGTGTTTGTGTGCCCTGGGCCACCATGGGGGTCTGGGTGGGGGCACCAGGGCTTCGCAGCATGTCCGAGGCAGGGAT
>PVIY010062932.1:0-10690 GCA_004026745.1 Myrmecophaga tridactyla | reverse complement strand
GAAATCTTTAGCTGAATGGACAAAGGAAAAAAAGAGGGAGGAAATAAATAATGAAAAGTAGAAACATAAAGGGGAATATTAGTACTCACCAAACTGAAATAAAAAAGATTTACGAGGATACCATGAATAAATTAGATAATTTATTAATTAGTCAATAAATCAGCTAACCTGTATGAAATGGACAAATTCTTAGAAACATAGAAATTACCTACATTGACTTAAGAAGAAATAGAAGATATCAACAAATCAATTACTAATAAAGATATTGAATTAGTCATTAAAAACATCCCAAGAAACAAAAGTCCAAGACCAAATGACTTCACAGGGGAAGTCAACCAAAAATTCCACGAAGGCTTAACTTCATTTCTTCTCAAACTTTCCCAGAAAGATGAATAGAAGGGAATACTCCCTAACTCATTCTAAGAGGCCAACATTATCGTCATACCAGTGTGGCTAAAGATACCACAAGAAAGTAAAACTACAAACCAATGTCTGTTTTGAATGTAGTTGCAAAATCCTCAACAAAATACTAGCAAATAGAATGTAACAACATATTCAAAGATTATATACCATAATTAAGTAGAATTTATCCCTAGTATGCATGATTGGCTCAATGTAAGGAAATCAAATAATGTAATATGTCATATTAACACATTAGAAGAGAGGTAATATAATTAATATAATTAACATAATGAAGGGAAAAAAAAAAACATGATCATCTCAATTGATACAGAAAGGGTATTTAACAAAATCCAGTTCCCCTTTTTGATAAAAACACTTAAGGCACTAAGAATAGAATGAAATTCCTCAACATGATAGAGTATATATGAAAAGCCCATCACTAACATAATACTTAATGATGAAATAAGCTTTCCCTCAAAGAATAGGAACAAGACAAGGATGCCCACTCTGACCACTGCTATTTAACATTGTACTGGGAGTGCTTGCCAGATCATTTAGGCAAGAACAACAAAAAAGGCATTAATTTAGAAAGAAAGAAGTAGCACTTTTTCAACTTGCAGATGATATGCTTTTACATACAGGAAATCCTGAAAAGTCCAGAACAAACATCCTAAAGCTAATAAATGAATTCATAAAAATGGTGGGTTACAAGATCAACACCCCCAAATCAATAGTGTTTTATACACAAGCAACAAACAATAAACAACTAAAATAATCAAATATGTAGGAATAAATCTAACCATTCATGATAGCAGCTAAAATAATCAAATATCTAGGGATACATTTAACCAAGGATGTAAATGACTTCTACACTGAAAACTACAAAACATGGAAAAGAAGAAATCAAAAGAGGCCTAAATACATGAACAGACATTCCATATTCATAGACTGAATATCTAAGTACTGTTAATATTTCAAGCCTACCAGATAATTTATAGCTTCAATGCAACCCCAAACAAAATTTCAACAATCTTCTCTGCAGAAATGGGAAAGCGATTCATAAAATTTATGTGGAAGGGTAACAGGTACTGGATAGCTTAAGTTGTCTTGAAAAAGAAAAAGGAATTGGAGAACTCATACTTCCAGATCTTAAAACTTATGACAAAGCCACAATAATCAAAACAGCATGGTCCTGGCATAAAGACAGACGTATCAATCAATGGAACATAATTGAGGGCTTAGAAATCAACCCTCACATTTATAGGAAACTGATTTTTGACAAGCTGGTAAAGAGCACTCAATTTGGAAAGAAGAGCCTCTTCCACAAATGGTGTTGGGAAAACTAGATCTTCATTTGCAAAATAAATAAATAAATAAATAAATAAATATAAGGAAAGAGGAGTCTTACCTCATACCTTATAAAAAATCAACTTAAAATGACTCAGAGACCTAAATATAAGAGCTAGAAGTGTCAAATTCCTATAAGAAAATACAAGGAAGTATCTGTAGGGCCTTCTAAAGGCAATGATTTCTCAGAATTTACACCCAAAGCACAAGCAACAAAAGAAATCCTAGATAAATGGGACCTTATCAAAGTTAAGAGCTTTTGTACCTTAAAGTACTTTTTCATGAAAGTGAAACAACCACCTAGCAATGGGAGAAAATGCTTGGAAACCACATATGTCAAAAAAGGATTAATATCCAGAGTATTTAAAGAAATCCTGCAACTTAACAACAAAAATGACAAACAAGCCAATTTAACAACGGCAGAAGAAAGGAAAAGACATCTCTCCAAAGAAGATATACAAAAGGCCAGACAGGCCATGAAAAGATGCTCATCATCATCAGCCCTTAGGGAAATGCAAATCAAAACCACAATGAGGGTGCCTGCCCAGGCAAATGAAACAAAACAAACAAAAAAACACAATGAGATACCATTTTACATACATCAGTATGGCTGATACTTAGAAAACAAATGAACAAGTATTGGAGAAGATGCAAAGAAAGAGAAACTTTTATTCATTGCAGTTGGCAAAGTAAAATGGTGCAATTGCCCTGAAGGATAGTTTGGCAGTTCCTCAGAAAGCTAAGAATAGAACCACCATATGACTTGACAATCCCACTGCTTGGGACAGAGCCAGAAAAACTGAAAGCAAGTGCTCAAACTGATATTTGCATATTTATAAACAAAAAGATATTTGTTCATAGTGGTATTGTTCACAATTGCCAAAAGGCGTAAGCAACCCAAATGTTATCAACAAATGGAAGGATAAATAAAATGTGGTATATACATACCATGAAATATTATTCAGCTATAAAAATGATTCAAGTCCAAATACATGTGATGACATGGATGAACCTTGAAGAAACTATGCTGAGTGAAATAAACCAGAACCAAAAGGACAAATGCTCTATGATCTCATTGATTTGAAGCAATTTGAACAAGCAAAATCTTAGAATCAGGATCTATATCATAGATTACTAGAGGACAGGGTGAGGATAAGAAATGGGAAGTTTAAGGCTTAAAATGTAGAGGGTTCCTGTTGGAATTCTGTAGATATTTTGGTAATTGATGGTGGTGACAGCAACACAGCATTGTGAACACAATTAACAGCACTGAAATATATATCTGAATATGATTAAAAGGGGAAATGTTAGGTCGTATGTATGGTAACAGAATAAAACTTTTAAAAAATCATGGAATTACACTACACAAACAGTGGACCCTAAGTTAAATCACAGATTATAGGGAATACCATATTTATAAAAATCTGCTATCATCAATTGTGACAAAACGTTCCACACCAATGATGTAAGTGTTAATACTAGGGTGGTAGATGGGAATCCTGTATTTTGCTCATGATTGTTCTGTAAACCTACTACTTGTCTAATAAAGAAAATGAAAGCAAGTGCATGGATGAGGAGGAAAAATACAGAGGTGAGATAGGGCTGCTTGCTGCTGTCTTCTCCAGGATGAAAGGAAGACTGCTTAAGAGAGCGCAAAGGATCCAGCTCCTGAGACCAGAAATGTTTCTACAGTGTTTTCACATAGCTTAGTTGCACTGCCAGTAGTTGTACCACCCCTTATGTGGCTTATGCTACATTTTCTTTGAAGCTGTACAGATGAGATTTTAAATGGGTGATGCATACACAGTCGTATACCATTTCCTTATCTTTTTACCTTTGCATATCTTTAAGGTAGCTCAGTTTTCTGATCCTTTTATTTTTATTTATTTATTATTTTTTTAATTTGCATATGGGCAGGAGGCACCAGGGATCGAACTCCAGACCTCCAGCACGGCAGGTCGGAGCTCTGCCTGCTGAGCCACGGCAGCTGCCCTTCTGATCCTTTTAAAGAGAGATTTTTGAATTAGAAAAATTCAGTAGTAAGTTTTCCTACCTTATGCTTCTTATGCCTTAAACTGTACTTATGTTTATAAGAACAACCATTACAATTGAATATGGTCATAATTTATAGATATGCTATATTCACCTTGTCCTTTTCTTCCTAATTGCCTACTTACCACAATGCTTGGCATAAAGTGGATTCCCAGTAAAGAATTTTTATCAATAAGGAAACAAAACTTATTTAAAAGGATTTTTGGTGTTAATATGGCAGTTGGTATTAAATAGGTCAAATTTAGAGCCCATCTATAAACTATTACAGGGCATAATTATGTACATGGGGATGTAATATTTATTTTAAAAGACAATCAGAAATAATAAATATCATGTGCCTATGATTATTAGATTCTAGTAAAACTCTATGTTGACATATTTATATGCATTCATATGTAACATGTATTTACCTGAAAATAGTAGCTGTTACCTTTTTGTTGTTTTCTAAAATTTAGAAATAATTATATAACACAGCTCATGGAGTGACTAATTTGTTGTTTGGCAAATTCTAGATGAACTATTGATTTTGCCATAAATTTCCTTTAAAAATTCATAATATATCCTCTAAAAATGCTTCAACAAACTTTGAAAAAGTACTACTAAAATGGGAAAAGATAGGAGTTTAATGAGCAACAAAGCAGCAGCTTAAGCAGAGATGAACTCAAGAATTAATTCTTGAATTGTATCTTAAATTCTGATGAAGAAAAGTTACTAGATGAAATGGCTATATGATAAAATATATGAGTGCAAATTTTTCATTTTAAACAAGGAGCAGTATTTTTTTAATATTTGGAATTGAAACAGCTAGTAAAATAAAATTGAAACCATTAATGTGCTATAGTACATTATCCTTCTCTACCACTCAAAATATTCAAACTGAGATTTTTGAACTATGTTATATTTGAGGAAAAAAAAATAAATAAATAGTTTTGGGGTTCAATTGAAAGTTTGAAAACCATTAGTGAATAATAAGTAATCAATGAAAATTTAAGCAAGAGCAGAGAAAATCAATGTTAATGTGCAATGTGCAAAATTTTGAGAAAAATAAGGACTAAAGTGTCAAGTAAATAATTAAAATTATAAATCTAATCCCAACAACAAAGTTATATAATATTCAATATACTTAAAAAAGGAAATTCTCATCTTTTACAAAGGAACAGCACTAGAAGGTAACTAAAATTGTTCATTCAGTACATATCACTAATAAACATTTTATTTAAAGAGGTTAAATGCAGTTGATTTTATGAAGTGTGCTTGGGATAGGGAGGCATGAAAAAAGAAATGATTTCTTTTTTAATTGAAACTTTTGTATTTTATTTTACCTTTTCAATGGAAATCTATTACTTTAAAAAAAAGAAATAGGTATATTTTTATGAAAAAATCAATCAGCATACTTTATTTTAAGACCCATAAGATAGATTGATGTGATTTTGTAAATCTCTAGTGAAAGGGTTTTCATGTTTACAGACATTTGTATCCATGAGTTTTCTATCCAGTTCTTCAAATTTTATGCTTAAGAAGTTTCTGCTGAAAAATCCAAATTAACAGAAACACTTGTTTTCCTAAAGGGCGTGCAATGTATACTCATTAGTGAGTCCTTCTTACTCATATG
Organism: Myrmecophaga tridactyla; assembly: GCA_004026745.1. NCBI lineage: Eukaryota > Metazoa > Chordata > Mammalia > Pilosa > Myrmecophagidae > Myrmecophaga > Myrmecophaga tridactyla. The sequence goes on along the minus strand of PVIY010062932.1, from coordinate 5,277 downwards.
AAAATGCTTAAAAATAATGGCGAGAGATTGGCTGAGACACACACATAATTTTGGTCACACTCATCCAAATAACTTGGTGATTCTTATCAATAATCTCTTGAAGGGGACTTATTCAATTAAAAAAAAAGTGACTTGACCCCGTTAATAGTGCTATACAATTTTATTAAAGTGTGTTTGCAAAACTTACAAGCTCCCCACTACTTTTTCTCCCAATGTTAAGCATACCTACTTAAAAGTCTCATACAGACACAAAGTGAATATTATGAAACAGTATGATTTTTAATAAAAGATTACAAGCATTCTTTAAGTCTCAGGCTTCAAAAACCAATTTCATAAATGTGTTTCTTTTAGATCTACAGAGAAGTCTTCTGAGGAAGAGGTAGAAGTAGTTTACATTACCCCCTTTAGAAAGCCCTGTAGGAGATCATTGTAAACACAAAGGGACAAAAATCTTAAAATTTTATCATTTTATGAGTCTTTGTAAGTTAAGAGGACCACTGAGAATAAGAACAAGTTATAAAACATTCAATTATACTTCTGAAATACACAGTGGTAACTGAACTTAAAAGGTGGTTCAGTGGATTAGTGGGGAAATTAATTGGTGGCATCATGTAAAAGGGGCTGGTGTTTTACCAAGTATTTTTTGTGGGAAGAATTTGAAGAAATAGCACTTAGATTATAAATGGAATAAGTGCTGAGAAGGAAAATTTGGACGTATAACTACAGGAACTGATGAATGTCCTGAAGGCTGCATTACTTGTGGTGAGGGTGAATACCAGGAAAGAAAGAAGTACGGGCTACAGCATTTTCCAAATTTTAATTTGCCGCAAATTCTTGCAAATTTGCTATGCATAGCCTGTTTCTATATACAAATTCTGTACCAATATATAATATTTATATAATATTTATACATAAGGATAAAATAATTCTGATATGTAAAAATTACAAACTCAGAAAGCAAATATTTTAGATAGATTTCACATAGAAGTTCCTGCAGAAATTATGTTCTCTTACAGTTCAACATCATTTAAGTTAGTGTTAAAACCAGGAACAGGACCTTTATTTCCCACCATACATATGATTGTTTTACAGGCTCTTCTTAAGGAATAAACAAGCATAGAAAGTGACTGGATTAAAAATATTTAGGATGAATAGAATGGTAGATCAGGATGACACTATAGATGAAACCCAGAAAAGTGAAAAAGTTGGCAATTTTGGCAAAATTTGTCATCATTAAACAGAATTTTAATCACTTTCCAAGCTCATTTCTTTTGGAGATTTGAATCTTTAAGTCTGGAATAGCATTCTATTTGCTTGAGGTTAGTACTCTAGTTGACAATGAGAAATCATGTATTCAATTAGAATAAATATAGCAGGGGATAATATCTTGTACAACCCATAAAGAATATTTACATTGACTATGTGATCCTAATTTAGTAGATCCTTGAGGTTATATTTACCCTAAAATAATTCAATGTTAAATTTATCTATGAAACATTCCTTAAAAACATATAACAAGAATATATTTATGCATGTATCCATAGAGAATGCATAAAAGAATGAATGGGGCCACGGTGGCTCAGCCTGCCATGTTGGAGACCCGGGTTGGTTTCCCGGTGCCTGCCCATACAAAAAAGAAAGAGAATGAGTAACTCAAGATTCTAAACAAAAGGTTTTTCATTATATTCATTTAACATATGTTTCATGACTGCTAACCATATGTCAATCAATATATAAAGCACATTGATAATTCAAAAATTAATTAAACATGGTCTTTAACTGAAAAATAGAAAATCTAGTAGGAAGATTACACAGTTAAGCTAAAATATTCTACTGTGGCCGATGGAAAACTTTATACGTTTCTGAGAATAGAGAGATACAATCCTTCGATGTCACGAAATACGTAATAATTCCCCCAGGATTTCTGGGTACCTGATTATGAATGATGAAAACTTTCTTTTGACAAACTATTCAACAATCTTCTCAAAAATATTTGATTAGAAATTCAAATCTGAAACACTGTAGCACCAAATAGCGTACTCACATTGGACACATTGGAATTGAGTTCTCTCCTTTGGTTAAATATAGAAAACAAAATAGCTTTATGTAAAAAATAATGATTTAGGAGGCTTGCAGGGAAGACGGCAGAGTAGGGAGCTCCAGGACTCAGCCCTTCCACTGAAACACTATTAAACAAGCAGAACTGTCTGGAAGAACTCTTTTGAAACTCCAGAGGCTAGAAGAACCTTTACAGCATCCAGAGAAGAACAGGAGGAAGAGGCTGATAAATTATGATAAATAACTATAAATTGCTCTCCTGTGGGCCCAGTTCCTGCCTGGCTGCTGCTCACAGAAAGGGACATAAAATTCCTCTTCCACAAGACAAGGATGTGCCTGGCCAATAACTGATCATGGCTTCTGCTTTACAAGTTCAGATTACTGGGGTGTGGCTCTGAGGGCAGCTATTGGTTCAAACAGCCCTAGATGAAGGCAGTGGCAGCCATTGTTTCAATCCTCTCTGGACAGGGTAGAAGGATTGGAGATTCAAAGACTCGGGGTTTACTCAGGGATGCAGGGAAGGCCACAAATGCTCAGCTTTAAGGAGCCATAGGAGAAATTCTGGCATGTGTCTAACCCCATCCACTGAGCACTTTGGAACTGGTCTGTGCCCCTTTTGTTGCTCCCTGACCCTGTTTGGGCTGGGAAACACCAAACTAGGAAAGTCTTCCCTGGAGTGACAATCCTCCAAGAATTTCCTCCAGCTAACAACAGATTGAGACAATGAAAGGAGTATAAATAACTACAGAGGTAGACAGTCTGGGAAATGGGCCTGACAGCTTCAGATACTCAGGAGAAGAAGGTGTATCTTCTGGGAAACAGAGGGACAATCAAACTCCTATAAACAGGGGAACTCCAAAACAATGAAAAGCAAAAGTCTGGGACAAGACAAAGGCCCCAAAAGACAGGAAAAACCCTGCACAGTACATTCATCTCGGGAAGATCATCCTTATGGAGGGCCGGAGCTCAAGAAAAACTCTTATCAGCATCTGGTTACAAAACCAAGAAACAGATATACCAGGGGGTAAACCCAAGAGTTAGGAATTTTTCAATATATTAAAATGTAAAGTATACAACAAATAAGTACAAGAGAAAAAAAGAAATGAGAAATGATGGTCCATTCAAAGGAAGTGGATACAAATTCAGAAAACACCAATGAAGAAGACTAGAATGAAGACCTATTGAAAAAAGCCTTTAAAAATCATCTTAAAAAGTGCTTAAGGAGATGAAGGAAAATATAAAGAACTAAAGGATAATAGGAAAACAATGAATGAACAATATGAGAATCTAGATAAAGAGATAGACATTTTAGAAAGGAAGAAAACAGAACTAACGGAATTGAGGACACCACTAACTGAAATGAAAAATGCCCAGAAGGGTTTCAAGAACACACTGGAACAGGTAGAAGAAAGAATCAGTGAACTTGAAGACAAGACACTTGACATGAGTCAAGCTAAGCACCAGAGAGGACTAATAAATATTAAAAGTGAAAACAGCCTAACACAGCTATGGAAAACAATCAAGCCCATGAATATACACATGATTGTAGTCCCAGAAGAAGAAGAAAGAGAGAGGGGTAGAAGGGATAGTCAAAGAAATAATGGCAGAAAACGTCACAAACTTAGCAAAACATGAATATGTACATCAGAGAAGGTCAGAGAACACCAACCAGGATAAACATGAAGAAATGTACCCCATCATATACTGTTCACTTTCTGCATTTGAAGATGAGATGTATATATAAAAAATCCTGAAAATGCCACAGCAGAGTTCTCAAAGCTAATAAATGAATTCATCAAAGTGGCAGAGTAAAAGGTCAACACCTAAAAATCACATGCCATGAACAACTGGAAGAAGAAATCAAGAAAAAAATTCTATTTGTACTAGCAACTAAAAGAATCAAATATCTGGGAATAGATTTAGCAAATATGAGAAGGATTATATGCAGTAAAAAAAAAAGATTGTTTAAAGAAATTAAAGAAAACCTAAATAAATGGAAATTTATTCCATGTTCATGGATGGGAAGATTCATGCCATTGAGATGTCAATTCACCTGTGCTGATTTAAAAGGATGTATGCCCCCTAGAAAAGCTGTTTTAATCGAAATCTCATTTCATAGAGGTAGAATAATCCCTATTCAATACTGTATGTTTGAAACTATAATCAGATCATCTCGCTGGATGATGTGATTTAGCCGAAAGTGGTTGTTAAACTGGATTAGGTGACAACATGTCTCCACCCATATGGGTGGGTCTTGATTGGTTTATTGGAGTCCTATAAAAGAGAAAACATTCTGGAGAATAAGAGATTCAGAGAGAGCAGAGAATGCTGCAGCACCATGAAGCAGAGAGTCCATCAGCCAGTGACCTTTGGAGATGAAGAAGCAAAACACCTCCCGGGGAGCTTCATGAAACCAGAAGCCAGGAGAGAAAGTAGCAGATGAGGCCGTGTTCACCATGTGCCCTTCCATCCAAGAGAGAAACTGTGACCATGTTCATCATGTGCCTTTCCAGATGAGAGAAACTCTGAACTTCATTGGCCTTCGTGAACCAAGAATATCTTTCCCTGGACGCCTTTGATTGCACATTTCTATAGACTTGTTTTAGTTGGACATTTTCTCGGCCTTGGAACTGTAAACTAGCAATTTATTAAATTCCCTTTTATAAAAGCCATTCTGATTCTGGTACATTGCATTCCAGCAGCTAGTAAACTAGAACACTACCCAAATAAATTTATAGATTCAATGCAATCCCAATCAGAATTCAAACAACCCTCTTTGCAAAAATGGAAAAACCAACCACCTAATTTATATGGAAGGGTAAGGGGCCCCAAATAGCTAAAGCCATCTTGATAAATGTAAGATTATGAAAGGAAAGAAAAACACACCTGGAATTTGAGATGTTTTTGGTTAAGCTATAACTTAGCAAACTAGTCACAATTTAGCCTGTGAGTGATATATTTTAAAGTTAAAAAAATGATTTCAATTGTTTTAAAGAACCATTATTTAGTGTGATATTATTTCCTTTATTTGAATAAGAAGGGTTAGACTTTCTTACCTTATAGGTTATCTAGTGGGAAACTGGTCTATTTTATCTCAGGCTCATATTTCCCTCTACTCATTCTAGGGCATGGCTTTAAGATATAATTTTTGTCTCCATATATCACTATATCATAGGAATACTAGCTATTGGTAGACTGGAAGGAGCAGTTGTAAGTAAA
>PVIY010062931.1:0-10684 GCA_004026745.1 Myrmecophaga tridactyla | reverse complement strand
TGTGTGTGTGTGTGTGTGTGTGTGTGTGTGTGTGTGTGTGTGTGTGTGTGTTTTGAGTTCCTGGCACTAGGAAAATCTCTGTCATATCACTAGCTGGTTAATAAAAGGGGATAACAATCTATGCATCTAACCACAGTGCCCCAAAATACATGAAGCAAACTCTGGCAAAACTGAAGGTAGAAATAGTCACCTCTACAATAACAGTTGGTGACACTCTCATCATAGCAAGAACAATGACATAGAAGAATAAGGAAAAAGAGAATTTGAGTAATATGATAAATGAACTAGACCCAACAGACATTTACAGAACAATGCACCCCAAAACAGCAGGATATACATTCTTCTCAAGTGTACATGGACCATTCACCAGGACAGACCATATATGTTGGATCACAAAATAAGCCTCAATAATTTTAAAAGATTGAAGTTATACAAAGCATTTTCTCTGACCATACTGGAATGAAGTTAGAAATTAATAACAAGGAGAGAAATGGAAAATCCACAAATACACAGAAGTTAAATAACACACTCTTAAACAATTAGTGGGTCAAAGAAGAAATAGCAAGGGAAAGCAGAAAATATCTTGAAACAATTGAAACAGGAATACATGTGGTGGTTTGAAACTGTTATGTACCCCAGAAAAGCCACGTTCTTTTCATTCTGATCCAAATTATAGAGTGTACTTCCTGATTAGATTGTTTCCATGGAGATGTGACACAATTGTGGGTGTGGCCTCCGATTATATTATTTCCGGGAAGATGTGGTCTCGCCCATGCAAGGTGGGTCTTAATTAGTTTACTGGAGTCCTTTAAAAGGGGAAATGAATTATTTTCGAGAAAACTCAGATGCAGACATTTGGGGATGCTTGAAGAACTGAAATAGACAGGAATGTTCTGAGATGCTTAGAGACAGTCAGAAGCTCAGAAAGGAGGCCACTGGAAATAGGGACTGAAAGCAATAAAACCTGGGAGCAAAGGGCCAGCAGATGTCACGCCACATGCCTTCCCATGTGACAGAGAAACCCCGATGGGAACAGGCCTATCTTGTGTGAAGGTATTCTCCTGTTGATGCCTTAATTTGGACATTTTCATGGCCTTAGAATCATAACTTGTAATTTAATAAATCCCCTTAATAAAAGCCAATCCATTTCTGGTATACTGCACTCTAGCAGTTTTAGCAAACTAAAACACAATATATCAAAACTTATGGGATACAGAAAAGGCAGTGCAGACAGGATAATGTATAACCCTAAGTACTTATATTAAAAAGAAAAAAGACCTAAAATTAATGATCTAATTGCACACTCAGAGGGACTAGAAAAAGAACAGCAAACTAAACCCAAAGCAAGCAGAGGTAAGAAATAACAAAGACTACAGCAGCAATAAATGAAACTGAGAATAAAAAAACAGTAGGGAGCATTAACAAAACCAGAAGTGGGTTTCCCGAATGATCAATAAAATCGACAAACCTTTAGACAGACTGACAAGGAACATTACTACTGACCCCACAGAAATAAAAAAAGATCATAAGAGGATACTATATGCCCACAAATTAGCCTACATGAAATGGACAAATTCCTATGGTTACTATTAAAAACACAGAAAATTACAAGTGTTGGAGAAGGTGTGGAGAAAGAGGAAGACTTATTCACTGCTGGCAGGAAAGTAAAATGGTGCAGCCACTGTTAAAAACAGTTTGGCAGTTCCTCAGAAAGCTAAGTCATATCACCAGATGACCCAGAAATTCCTTTACAAATTATATACTTAAAAGAATTCAAAGTAGGGACTCAGATATTTAAATACCAATGTTCATAGCAGCATTGTTCACAATTTTCAAAAGATGGAAGCCACCGAAGTGTCCACCAACCAAAGAATGGATAAACAAAATGTAGTTTATACACACAATGGATTATTCAGCCATAAAAAGTAATGAAGTCCTCACACATGTGACAACATGGATGAACCTTGAAGGCTTTACGTTGAGTGAAATAAGCGAGACACAAAGGAACAAATATTGTACGATCTCACTGATATGAAATAATTAGAATAAGCAAACTCATAGAATTAGAATCGGGAATATAGATTACACCGGCTGGGTTAGGAGTAGAAAATGCTTAATTTGTTCAGAATTTCTATTGAGATAGATTATAAAGTTTTGGAAATGGATGGTGGTGATAATAGCACAATATTGTGAGAGTAATTAACAGCACTGAATTATATATGTGAATGGGGTTAAAAGAGGAAATTTTAAAGTTGTATGTATGTTATTAGAATAAAAATTAAAAGCTAAAATACAGACCTGTACAACACAGTAAATCCTATTGTAAATGACGAAATATAGTTAATAATACAATAGCAAAACATTCTTCCATGGATTACTACAAATGTACCACACTAATACAATGTGTTAACATTAGGGTGGTATATGGGGGAAAAATACACCTAATGTAAACTATGTACTATATAGTTAACAGTACAATTTTAACATTCTTACATCAATTTTAACAATGGTACCACACTAATGCAAAGTGTCATGGGAACACTGTATTTTTTACATGATTTTTCTGTAAACCTACAACTTTTACAATTTAAAAAATTAAATAGAAAAATCTTTTACAAAAAAGAGTACAGAAGACAAAACAGAAACACATTCGCATGTTACTGTAAAAAGAGATCCCATAGCCTAACTCTGTTAAATATAAAGTAGGACGACTTTGTTTTTTTGTTTGTTTGTTTGCATAGGTAGGCACTGGGAATCGAACCTGGGTCTCTGGCTTGGCAAGCGAGAATTCTGCCCCTGAGCCACCATCACACTGCCCTAATTGTTTTTATACTATGAAAATACTGACACAAAGTCAGTTGAAAAACTTGATGTGATAGACACTGAAGGATTTATGAAAAAAAACAACAGTTAAGAAAGTAAAGTAACACATGAAGAAGAAATTCTGCCTCAAGATTGCAACAGCAGGCAGGAGAGGGATGAGGAATGGGGAGTTAATGTTTAATAAGTACAGAATTTACTGTCGGGGGGTGATAGAAGTGTTTTTCTGATGGATGGTAGTGATGGGAGCACATCATTGTGAATGTGACTTAGGCCACTGAATGTATGATTGAAAGTAGTTAAAATAGGAAACATTATGTTGTATATATGTGTGCTGGTTTGAAATGATCTATGTACCCTAGAAAAGCCATGTTTTAATCCTAATTCCATTTAATACGGCAGCTGTTTCTTCTAATCCCTATTCAGTATCAAATGTTTGAAACTGTAATTAGATCATCTCCCTGGAGATGTGATTTAATCAAGAGTGGCTTAACAGCTGGATTAGCTGGAGGCGTGTCTCCACCCATTTGGGTGGGTCTTGATTAGTTTCAATAGTCCTATAAAAGAGGAAAACATTTTGGAGAAAGAAAGAGATTCAGAGAGAGCAGAGCAGAACAACATAGCCATGAGAAGCAGAATCCACCAGTCAGCAACCTTTGGAGATGAAGAAGGAACATGCTTCCCAGGAAGCTTCATGAAACAAGAAGCCAGGAGAATAAGCTAGCAAATGACACTGTGTTCGCCATGTGCCCTGCCAGATGAGAAAGGAACCCTGACCATGTTCACCATGTGCCCTTCCACTGAGAGAGAAACCCTGAACTTCATCAGCCTTCTTGAACCAAGGTATCTTTCCCTGGATGCCTTAGATTGGACATTTCTATGGACTTGTTTTAATTGGGACATTTTCTCGGCCTTAGAACTGTAAACTAGCAACTTATTAAATTCCCCTTTTTAAAAGCCATTCTGCTTCTGGTACACTGCATTCCAGCAGCTAGCAAACTAGAACAATATGTTACCACAATCAAAATCAAAATAAAGAAATAAAGTCTTTCTACTGCCACTTTAAAAAGCAAAAGAGGATTGCAGCATCAGTGCTGAGCCTGCCTGAATTTGCAAATCTCCACAATCATGAAACCAATTCCTTGAATGAAAAGAAAGGAAAACAAAAAACAACAGGAACACATATATAATTCATTTTGCCGATATACAAAATAAAGAAAAGTAAATACCTCAGCCCTGAACAGTGTGAAAAATGTATATCCATTATATATATAGCATTCATGGGCACACTATGACCATTAGTTGTGTAAGTTATGTAAGTCTCTTTTGACATATTTTGGGATAACCTGGAAGTCAGGAACCCTATCTTTACTCACCTTGGTATCCCTTGAGTCATATCTGTTACTTGATGAGAAACCAACTGATATTTTATAATTCAAGGGCTGACTTACAGCCATGGTCCAGGTCTACCTCTTGTGAACTTAAAAAAAAAAACGGCCAAATTTCTACAACCTCTTTTTTCCTCACTCGTAAAATGAAGAGGCTTGGACTAAAGTCCAGGCAGGCCATTTTACCTAGTGATTTGTAAGGAAAGAAGCATAGTTCATTTTAAAATCAGAATGAACCAAGAAGGATCTATTCTAATAACCAGCAGATGTACATTTTGCTGTCTAAGGCATTCCACAATTACGTATGTTGCAAATGGAAGTTGTTGCCAAGAGAATGCACAACTCTCTTACCACCCTGCTTGCTATAAAAAGTATGAAAAGTTCTTAAACAAACTGGAAGAAAAATCAAGGAAGGAAAACCAGGAAAAAAATGTTTTCAGTTGACTATAAATCAAAGCAAACCTCAAATGGTTAATGAATTCAATAATAAAAGGGCAAATATGGGCAAAGGATCTAAATAGATATTTCTCCAAAATAAACATACAAATGGTCAATAAACATGTGACAAGATACCCACCATCATTAGTCGTTAAGAGAATCCAAGTCAAAACCACAATGAGATACCAATTCGCATCACTAGGATGACCAGAATCAAAGACAGACAATAACAAGTACTGGTAAGGAGTTGGAGAAATCAGAAGCTTCCTACACTGCTGGTGGGAATGTAAAATGAAAACAGTTTCTTAAGAAGTTAAACATTCATTACATATGAAACAGCAATTCCACTCCTAGGTGTACTCCCAAGAGAAATGAAAGCACACATTTGTACACAAATGTACAAATGACTTTTATGCAAACCTACCACCTCTCTAATTAAAAAAAATAATAATTTAAAAAACATTATACTGAGTGAAAAAAACAGACACAAGGTAGTAGATATTATATGAGTCCATTTATCTAAAATGGAGATATAAATAAATTTATAGAGACAGACTTAGATTAGTGGTTACTTAAGGCTGGAGAAGGACAGAGGTATTTAGAGGTGACTGCAAAGGGAGTAATGAAAATGTGGTGATAAATGTACAACTCTATGATTATAGTAAAAGCCACCGTGAATATATGTCAATAAAACTGCTTTAAAAACAAAAAAAGAAGCCAGCCACAAAAAGACTACATGGTATCTGATTCAATATATATGAAATTCCTAGAATAGGAATATTTATAGAAACCAAAAGTAACTTGATAGTTTCTGAGAGGTGGAGGAAAGAAAAAGGAATTGGGATGACTGCTAATGGGTAGGGGTTTATTTTAGCAATATTGATAATGAAAATGATGTCCTAAAGTAAAATGTGGTGATGGCTGCAGATATACTAAAAACTACTGAACTATATATTTTAAAGGCTGAATTGTATGAGATGTGAATTATATCTCAATAAAGCTGTTAATAAAGCTGTTTTAAAAAAAATGAGTAGAAAAATGTTATACCAAGGATAAAAAAAGGAAGGAACCATGGCTACACTGAAGTTAAGCCAGTCTGTGGAAACAAAACTAGACTTTCTAAAAGAAAAACAAATCACTCCAAAGCAGGTGACTATGAAGACAAATGAATTAGCAAATAGTATAGTTTCTGTTATGGCACACAGCAGTGGTTCCTGACTACTCTACTTAGGGGCACCAATACAGGTATAATAAAGGTGTGTCGCTTCCCAGGGAAACACATACGTAAAATGGGAAAGAGAATTTGCCAAAACTAGAAATTACTGATCATAAATGAGTTCTGCTGAATTATGAAAATCCACATTGTACCTGCAATTCTTAAAGATCAAATAGGAAACAGAGGGGAGGGCCAAGTAAAATGAATAGTACATGGAGATGTCACTCAAAAGTAGAATTTGTTACCCCGAACCACCATGGTTTACTAAATAGAACAAAGGCCATAGGAGACCAATGAGATCAGGTTTGTGGAGGGACTTGCCAAGAGGATCAAGAAAACCGTCCTTTAGCCCTGAAACCCAGAAATACCAATCTCTCCGACAACATCAACCAATTTCATTCCTCTACCCATTAAGGTCATCACCCTTTTCCAGCCCAAAGATGTTAAAATGGTCATTGCCCAGATATCCATGAAGAGTGAAAGAATGATCAACTGGGAAGGTGGAAGGAGGTGTAACTGAGAAATTAAGATTTAGTAAATGATGACAATTAACTCATTACAGAGATATTTCTTTTTAGTTCCTAGTGTATTAAATAGCTAGAAGGAAAGATCTGAAATTGTTGAACTGTAATCCAGTAGACTTGACCTTTGATAATGATTGCATATATGTTTTCATCTGTGTGACCGCATGATTATAAAAACCTTGTGACTGACACTCCCTTTAGCCAGTGTCATGGTCAGGTTCATGTGTCAACTTGGCCACGTGGTGGTACCAGTTTGTCTGGTTGAGCAAGTGCTGACCTGTCTTCTGCTATGAGGACATTTCATAGAATTAGATCATGATCACATAGGCTACATCCACAGCTGATTCCATTTGTAATCAGCCAGGGGGAGTGTCTTCTTTAATGAGTGATGCTTGATCTAATGACTGGAAGCCTTTTAAGGAGGATTCAGAAGAGACAGGCTCTCTTCCTGCTTCAGCTGGCAAGCCTCTCCAGTGTTCGTCCAGACCCTCCATCTGTATCATCAGCTTCACAGCCTGCCCTACAGATTCTGGACTCTATGTTCCCACGGTTACATGAGACACTTTTGTAAATTTTATATTTACAAAGATTTCCTGTTGATTCTGTTTCTCTAGAGAATCCTAACTAATACCACTTGGTACCAGAAATGGGGTGCTGCTGTGGCTTGCAAATACTAAACATGCTGGAACGGCTTTTTAAATGGATAAGGAGAAGATTCTGGAAGAGTTGTGAGAAGCTAGATAGAGAAGGCCTAGAAGGCTTTGAAGAGACTGTTCATAGAAATGTGGACTCTAAAGACACTTCTGATAAAGTCTTAGACAAAAATTAGGTATGTGTTATTATAGACTGGAAGGAAGACGAGCCTTGTTTTAAATGGCAGATAATTTGGCAAAATTGACTAGTGGCTTTGGCTAGAAGGCTGGTTTTAAAAGCCATGAACTTGGATATTTAGCAGAAGAGATCTCCAAATTAAAAGCCAAAAGTGCAGCCTGGTTTCTCTTCACAGCTTATGGTGAAATGCGACAGGAAAGAGATAAGCTGAGAACTGAACTCCTGAGTACAAGGAAACTAGAAACTGATATTCTGGAAAATTCTGGGCTTCCAGGAAGAGAGACCCCAGAGAATAGTGCCCCACATGAGGTCTTGGCCAAATATAAAACCAGTCAGTCATTTCAGAGAAAGCCAGTATTGGACATGGAGTTATCCAGGAAGGATTTATGGAAACTCCTTATGTCTGATGGACATGATCCAAGGCTACTGCATAGAAAACCAACAAGAATGTTGTGGGACCTGTATAAGCAGAGCCACTGCCAGTCTGTACTGGGGGACATATTGGAAGAAAAATAACTTCTTCCAATGTGTGGAGGATGGGCCTTCCACCACATTGCAGTGGAAGAGTCATGCCGCCTCAGGCCTTGGAGACAGTGAAGCACATTCCTTGAGTTTGGGAAAAGCCTGGCTACCACCACACGGAGGGGTTGAGCACGTGCCCTGGAGAAGGCAGAGAGCCCGGGTGCAGCCCCAGTGCTTGGAGAGGGTGGAGCTGAGAAAAAGGTGGTCTCCCCAATGTCCCCAAGGTTGCATTTGGAGAGAGGCCTCTGCATAGGCCCTTGGAAAGGGTAGGACTGCCACTTTCAGAAGCCCCGAAGATAAATGATTCTCAGATTTTGAAATCTAATGGACTTTGCCCTGCGGGTTTTTGAAACTGTATGGGTCCAGTGATCCGTGTATTCTTTCCTTCCTATGGAAATGCGTATATGTATCCCATGACTGTTCCTCCTTTGTATGTTGGCAGCAAATAACTTGTTATGAGTTTTCAAAAGTCCAGAGACAGAGAATTTTGCCTTATGACAGACCATGCTTGTAACTAACTCCGAGATTTTGTACTGGTTTTAACCTTGTATTTCATTTGTATTGCTACTGAAATGGTTTTAGGAGTTCTGATATTGTTATAGAATGAATGTATTTTGTATATGGGGAAAACATGACTTTTTTAGAGTCCAGAGGGTGGAATGTACTGGTTTGAAAGGATGTATGTACCCTAGAATAGCCATGTTTTAATCAAAATCCCATTTTGTAGAGGCAGAATAATCCCTATTCAATACTGTATATAATTAGATCATCTCCCTGGAGATGTAACCTAATCAAGCGTGGTTGTTAAACTGGATTAGGGGAGATGTGTCTCCATCCATTTGGGTGGGTCTTGATTGGTTTATTGGAGTTATAAAAGAGGAAACATTTTGGAGAATGAGAGATTCGGACAGAGCAGAGAATGCTGCAGCACCACAAAGCAGAGAGTCCACGAGCCAGCGACCTTTGGAGATGAAGAAGGAAAACGCCTCCTGGGGAGCTTTATGAAACCGGAAGCCAAGAGAGAAAGCTAGCAGATGATGCCATGTTCGCCATGTGCCCTTCCAGCTGACAGAGAAGCCCTGTCTGTGTTCGCCATGTGCCTTCTCACTTAAGAGAGAAACCCTGAATTTATCGGCCTTCTTGAACCAAGGTATCTTTCCCTGGATGCCTTAGATTGGACATTTCTATGGACTTGTTTTAGTTGGGACATTTTCTCGGCCTTAGAACTGTAAACTAACAACTTATTAAATTTCCCTTTTTGAAAGCCATTCTGTTTCTGGTATATTGCATTCCAGCAGCTAGGAAACTAGAACACCCAGTAAATGGGTAGATGAGTAATAAAGGCAAAAACAATCATTATTATTATATTATTATAATGGGGAACAAGGGATATGTGCTGTTTTTGTGGGGTTTTTTGTCCATTTGTTTTTTGGAGTAATGAAATGTTCTAAAATTGACTGTGGGGATGAATGCCCAACTATATGATGATACTGTGAACTATTTAACTGTATACTATGGATGCATTACATGGTATGTGAATATATTACAATAAATTGCATCTAGATCTTCATCACTTAGTGCACACTCATCAGAACTGCAGATAACATGAAGCAATTCATGAGATATCATGACTACATTAGATAGCAGAATCCAAATCAAGAAGATTCTAACAGGCCTAAATAAAGCTATAAAACTATACAGAATACTACAGCAAACCAGAGCCAGAAAGGAAACCAGAAAACATTTCATTCAAATCCTTCATTTTATAGACAAAGCTGAGGCCAGACGGGTTAAATAACACACTCAAGTTCAGAAGGCACATTAAAGGTAACTTAAGGCCTAGAATGGAAGAACTCTAACTCCCAGGCTTGTGTTCCCCTGACCTAATGTCTACCTCTGACTATTTGTTTGGATATCCATACGGAAATAAATGAATCTTGATCCCCAAACCTCACAATATACACAGATCAATTCCTGGGATACTTAGACATAAAAGTGGAAGGTAAAAAAAAATAAAACTTCTAGAAGAGAACATAAGAGAATATCTTCATGACATGGAGTAACAAAAGTTTCTTAAAAGAGACACAAAAGGCACTCACCATAAAGAAAAAGACTGATAAACTGGAATTGATTAAAATTTAGAATTACAGTTCATGAAAAGAAATATTTCCAGAATGAAATGGCAACCCATAGAATGGGAAGAGATTTTTAACAATTCACAGTCAACAAAGGATTCATATCCAAAATACTAAAAATGCCAACAAATCAATAAGAAAAAAAGATAAACAGCCCAATTTGTTAAAAATGGGCAGACTTGTACAGGTACTTCATAACATAGGATATTTAAATGGCTAGGAAGAATACAGAAAAATGTTCAAATCAATAGTCACCAGGGAAATGCCTATTAAAACCACAACTGCTAGAAGGATTTAAAATGTTTAAAAGTTCAAAAACCTAACAGTATCAATTATAAGTGAGACTGAGGGGCAAGTGGAATTTATACATTGCTGGTTAGAATATAAATTAGTACAACCACTTTGGAAAACTGTTTAGCATATCTGTTGAAGCTGAAGCTATACATATGGTGTGACCAGATATGAGTAGATATGTACACCAACCAAAATGAATAAACGTACACCAAAAGATGTGGACAAGAATGATTAAAGGAGCATTATTCATAATTGCCCCAAAGTGCAAACTATTCAAAAATCCATCTACAGTACAAAGGATAAACAAATTGTGATATATTGTTGGGGACAATTAAGGTAGCATATATAGATTCCACCCTCAGCGATGCCGAAAACATGCAACATGGCCGCCAGGGCTAATACAAAAATAGCCTAAGCTACAATCAACCTTCTTTACGGAAGTACTAGCGGTTCGCGCCAAAAGTACAAAACCGCGCCAAAAGTACTAACCTTACAAACTGCCTTTTACCCTAGCAA
>PVIY010062930.1:0-10685 GCA_004026745.1 Myrmecophaga tridactyla | reverse complement strand
GGCATTATGTAAGCCCACAGATGGTAGTTTTGGCAGAAGCATTGCGTGCAGGGAAAGCAAACCCATATCCAGAGTATGTGTCTATTTCAGTTAGAACAAATTGCTGCCCCTTCCATGAAAGGAGTGGTCCAATATAATCAACCTGCCACCATGTAGCCAGGTGGTCACCTCGGGGAATGGTGCCATATCTGGGGCTGAGTGTGGGTCTTTGCTGCTGGCAGATTGAGCACTCAGCAGTGGCTGTAGCCAGGTCAGCCTTGGTGAGTGGAAGTCCATGTTGCTGAGCCCATGCATAATCTCCATCCCTACCACCATGACCACTTTGTTCATGAGCCCATTGGGCAATGACAAGAGTTGCTGGGGAAAGAGGCTAGTATCTGGTATCCACAGAAGAGTTCATCTTATCCACTTGATTATTAAAACCTTCCTCTGCTGAAGTCACCCTCTGGTGTGCATTCACATGGGACACAAATATCTTCATGTTTTTAGCCCACTCAGAAAGGTCTATCCATATACTTCTTCCCCAGACCTCTTTGTCACCAATTTTCCAATTATGATCTTTCCAAGTCCCTGACCATCCAGCTAAACCATTAGCAACAGCCCATGATTCAGTATACAAATGCACCTGTGCCAGTTCTGACTTTGAAATCTAGTGGATTTTGCCCAGCAGGTTTTCGAAACTGTATGGGTCTGGTGACCCCTGCGTTCCTTCCTCCCTATGGAAATAGGTATATGTATCCTATGAATGTTCCCCCTTTTTATGTTGGCAGCAAATAACTTGTTTATAGGTTTTATAGGTCCAGAGCCAGAGGATAATTTTGCCTTAGGACAGACCATGATTGTAATTAACTTTGAGATTTTGTACTGGTTTTAACCTTGTACTATATTTGTAATGTTACTGAAATGGTTTAAGGATTTCTGATATTGTTATGAAATTAATGTATTTTGTATATGGGGAAAACATGTCTTTTTTGATGTCCACAGGGTGTAATGTGTTGGTTTGAAAGGATGTATGTACCCTAAAAAAAACATGTTTTACTCAAAATCCCATTTCATAAAGGTAGAATAATCCCTATTCAATACTGTATGTTTGAAACTGTAATCAGATCATCTCCCTGGAGATGTGATTTAATCAAGAGTGGTTGTTAAACTGGATTAGCTGGAGGCATGTCTCCACCCATTTGGGTGGGTCTTAATTAGTTTCTGGAGTCCTATAAAAGGAAATATTTTGGAGAATGAAAGAGATTCAGAGCAGAGGATGCTGCAGCACCACAAAGCAGAGTGTCCACTAACTAGTGCTTCGGAGATGAAGAAGGAAAACACTTCCTGGGGAGCTTCATGAAACCAGAAGCCAGGAGAGAAAGCTAGCAGATGATGCTGTGTTTGCTATGTGCGCTTCCAGCCGAGGAGAAATCCTGATCATGTTGGCCGAGTGCTTTCTCACTTGAGAGAGAAACCCTGAACTTCATCGGCCTTCTTGAACCACAGCATCTTTCCCTGGATGCCTTAGATTGGACATTTCTATAGACTTGTTTAATTGGGACATTTTCTCAGCTTTAGAACTGTACACTAGCAACTTATTAAATCCCCCTTTTTGAAAGCCATTCATTTCTGGTATATTGCATTCTGACAGCTAGCAAACTAGAACAGTTGGTATGGAGTTTCTTGTAGCCTAAAGATTTACTTACCATTAATTGGAGACAGTCTAGAATGATACTATCTCTACTGGGCTCCCTCTACTAAATCTTCCTGTTTTCCTGACTTACCACATTGCCCCTCATTCTCCGAGAAAGTAGAAGCCGTTAAACCAGAACTCCCTCGATGTCTTGGCAACAAATTGACAGCCTTACTGCATCTATATAGTCTTCCAACTTCAGTGGAAAAGGTCTGTACTCTCCTGCGTAAGACCAATTCCTCTGCCTGTGCCCAAAATACTATACATTTCTGTTTTCTTAGAGAACTCACTGAAATTTTACTGTCTTTTTCTATTCTTAACTCTAAGCTATCCATCTCTGCTGGCTTCTTCCCATGGACATTTAAACATCATCAAATGTCTCTCATTTTAAATGTTCTTTGAAATTCAATGTAGTGAGCAAAACTAAATTGAGTGAAATTATAAAACCCAGGCAGAGCTGCAGAAAGCATCTTCCCAGAGAGCCTCTGGGCCCCATATGCTAGCAATTCATTCCTTCCAAACAAATATTTGCTAAGCTCCTTCCGGGATTGTGACTGCAAGCTGGAAATGTTTTCATTCATCAGAAAAATAGAACTTGGCTCTGAAATTCAAAATGGAATATATATTGTTCGTGAGTTTCCTGATTAGAAAGTTAAGAAGAGACGCATGTTTTCTTTGTTGTTGTGAAGGTGTGGTTGGGAAGGATTGAAATAAACCATTTTGATGAAGTCTTTCCACCGAAACTACTTATGCTACTCTTTGTCAATAAGAAACAGATCTAGGAGTATGGGAATTGTTACAGATTCCTAATATGAAAATATTCCTACCCTCAGAAGAGATAGCCTTCTCCAAGTAAACTCAAATAATCTACAGTTAAAGATGAATTAATATAATTTAAAATCTGATTTTTAATAAAACAGAATGAAACACAACAGTGTCAAAAATGTGAAATGCTTTTCTGACTAAAGATAAATCTTATTATAAAACCTATACACTAAAAGCTATATAACATTACTGAGAGAAATTAAAAAATACCTAAACAAAAGGAGCAATATTCTGTGTTCACAAGGTAGAGGACCGTATCGTTAAGATGTAAATTCTCTTAAGAATATAGATCAAATTGATCTAGATAGTCAATGCAATCTCAATAAAAACCCAGCAGACTGTTTCGTAGAAACTGACAAACTGATTCGAAAATTCATATGAAAATAAAAATAACCTAGAATCACCCAAACCAAGTTCAAAAAAGAACAAACTTGGAGAACTTTCACTACATGATTTCAAAACTTTTATGAAACTTCAGTAATCAGGACAGTAAGTTATACTGATACAAAGATAGGCATGTAGATCAATGAGATAGGATGGAGAGTCTAGAAATAACACTCACTTATATGGACAACTGATTTTTGACAAAGGTGTTCAGGCAATTCAGTAGAGAAAGGAAAATCCTTGTAGCAAATGGTGCTAGAATAATAGAAAATAGAACAAATACAATAACATGCTATTTTAAATATTTGCAGTTTATTCTATGACATTTAAATACCTTGATGTAGCTGTTTAAAAATCATAAAAATCTGATTTTTGAAGAACCAACACGTACGTTTTTAAAGTACATTGTCAGAAGTCTTCCAGATCATAAATGACACATCATCTGAGTTAAGATAGCCTGTGGATAGATAAACACAAAAGGATAGAACTTGGTCAAGGTAACTCCCTCTTTGGTGAGTTCACACCAGACTCCATTCAGAGGCTACCGTTATTCCTCTCTGAACATGGAAAGTTTTCTTACAGTGTTGGATTAGAATTGGTGATCAGAACCAATGATCACATTTGCTGACAGAATGAATTTTAACTTTAAAATGAGAAAAGTAGTTCTTAAAACCAAATTCCAATTTTAGAATGACCAATTAGAAATTCATCCAGACATATTTTTTTACCATCCTTGATAAGCTGAATCTGTACTCTTATATTAGGCAGAAAATTCTGTTAAATTTACTGTTCAATCATGCTAGAGAAATTAAATGATTTCTAGAATCATCCGGAGTAAAATTCTGAAGTCATTAGTGTTCAGTCCATTCTGACAGCATGACAGCTATTAGAATAACAGTTGGGAGGCAGGTGAGTTTTGGTGTCAGGAGGTTTGTCATTCAAAAGACCTGGGCTGAGAACCTGGTTCTGCCACTTAAAAGTTGTGGGGTCTTGGGCGATATACTTAACCTTTAGGAGCCACAATGGGACAATAATACCTACTTCACAGGGTTTTTGTGAGAATGCAATGCAATAAATTAAATATTTATGCAATTTTTTGCACAAAGTGAAAGTGAATAAATGGTAGCTATTATTGTTAGCATGTATCTATTTACCTCTATCCCAAAGGTCAACAATTTGCTGGATGAATAAAAGAATAGGTGAAGAAACAAATGAATTATGAGGCACTTTCCTCAGTGTGTCTGAAATGTTAGAACAGTAACAACAAAAATGCCTATTCATATTTGCATAATGATTTAGAGTTTACCGAGAGCTTTCAAATACCTCGCCTTGTCTAAAAGTCACAATAATAAAATAAGTAGAGCAGACCTGAGACGGTCCACTGTTTCTAACTGCTAGGAACCCACAGCAGGGCAACAATTAGGAGAGTGAAGTACAGCAAACTTAAACTTCAAACCCGGGCTCAGAGTCCCAGGTCTTTTCCACAAATACAACATAAAATTACCAAGAAGATGGGAAAGGGGGCAGAAGAGAAGTCCACATGAAGGGTTGGTGGGTAGTAAGTTTGGTTACTCTGCCTAGGTGTCCCTTCTCCTCCCCCACACCTAAAAAGAGCTACTTATGCCTCTGGAAAGTAGGGGTAGGCTTTCACAATATCTTAGCTAAGGCATTTTTGATGGTGAGTATAAGCAAAAGAGGGCAAGAAAGAAAGAAATCTGACATCAATTCCTACATTGTCCTATAATCTCATTTCCATTGCTGCAAAAAAAGTGCTAGTACAATAAAGGGAGGCTGTTCCATTTCTTGGCCTGTGAATCTTCACATATTGAGCCATTGTCCTCCCCTACACTTATATAATATTGCAATTTATACAGGATAGGAACAGCAAAGTTGGAAATAGAACTAGTGTAAATAGGACCAAGACGGGATCTAGACTGAGTTTTGTGATAAGGTTTAAGCAGGAAAGCGACTTAAGCAATAAACGAGGAAGGCAGGGCCAAGAAATGGGAGCCTTCCTTTATTGCTCCAGAACCTTTTTGCAGCAATAGGAATGAAGCCATATTATCTGTGGCAACTCTTAGTGCATGCTTCTCTGGATTTGTCTTTTTTGTTTGTTTGTTTCTAAAGACTAGATTTTTGGAGGTATTAATATCTACCTACAAAATACAATTTCTGCTTTTAAATGCCAAGCTGACCTTGTGTACCAAATTCTCATTTCCTCTAAAATTTTAGAAATGAGTTACAAGAAAACTATACAGCCATACTATCACCCTGAAAAGTCCTTGAAACAAAGCCTTAGTGAGATGAGCCCAGCCTCAAACTGTGCGTTATGGTAAGCACACAGTTCTCTCCGTGTCTTCATCATGATAGAGGGGATCTTCCTGTAGTCTCTTTTGAAGTCTGCCTGCCTGAGATGCTCTTTCCAACCCTAATGAGTGAGGCTACAGATGCATGTCATCACTTCTTTCTCTCTACTCCTGTGACCTCGTATAGCATGCAGCCAGATTCTGTCTCCATCGTTACTGCAGAAAGTGCTATCTTTAGTAGAGGATGCCTTTTGCACTCTTGTAAGAGCTCCAGCTGATCTGGCAAAGGTTACAACCTATTTCACATCTTAAAGGACCACTCTTGGGCGGGCCACAGTGGCTCAGCAGGCAAGAATGCTTGCCTTCCATGCCAGAGGACCTGGGTTTGATTCCTGGTGCCTGCCCATGTAAAAAAAAAGGACCACTCTTTATTTGGAGGTGTCTTGAAAAGAAGCAACACCCTTTAGACTACCAGCTTACTTATGTAGAATTCCCCCATACCCTTAACCATTTTACTCAAACACATTTAGGACGTATAAATGATATAATAGCATATTTATATACTTTAAATAAGAGCTGAAAAACTCAATACTAACAATGATAAAAATGTTATTAGTTACACATGGTGAGAGTCATTAAGATTGGGGGGTGCGAGGGTGGTTCAGTGGTAGAATTCTCGCCTGCCAAGCGGGAGACCCGGGTTTGATTTCTGGTCCATGCATTTCCCCAAAAACAAACAAACAAACAAGAACAAACAAACAAAAAATTCAACAAATGGTGCTGCAATAACAGGATACTCATATGGGAAAGCAATGAAATGTGACCCCACCATACAGCATACAAAAAAAAAAAGTCTTCAAGATCAACGAAAACTTCTTGAAGTAACATCTGTATGACAGTATATCTTCAGACCATATCAAGTTGTTGGTTTTACTAGAAGATACTGAGAATTCTACATGGAAGTGAAGTTTCTAATGCTACTTGGTGTCTGACTCTGGAAAAGAAACATCTGCTCCTAGATATTCGATGTCCAGAGAAAGTCTGATCACAACCGCAATGTAGATGCTGTTTTCATTGCTCTGGGTCAGAGAAGCAACTGAGGCATACAGAACAACAATGCCGGTGACAATAAAATGGTGCCTGTGGGGAGTGGAGAAGTCCTTTGAGGAATGGAGCTCAAGCTAGGAGGGGCTTAATGTTAGCAGAAACGGGATTCACAAAGTTTGAAGGACACAGCTGGTAGATTCGAATCATATTTCAAAGGAACTCTGGTGGAGGACATGAACACGTGGAAGTACATGATAAGTACTATTTGCTGCAGCAGGTGTAATGGGCTCCTTAGGGAGTGGAGAAAGATAGGGCTAGAGAGGCAGATGGGGCTCCCAGGGTTAAGGGTCTTGTCTACCAAACTGAGAAGTTTGGATTTTATCCTGGAGACCTTGGGGGCCCATGGGAATATTAAAATTACAAAATGGCAGAACCACATTTGTATTTTAGAATACTCTGTCTGTATACTGGGGAATGGATCGCAAAGAGGGAAAGTGGTTGAAGTCAGGGAAACTAATTAGGAAGTTAACGTGAGTCCAGAGAGACTGGGCAAGCTAGGAGGAGACAGTTTATAGGACGTTATGTAGAGATTGTAAGGGAGGACATGCTGTGGGAGAACCTCAAGCTATCATGAGGAATTTGATAAAATAAGAAAGTAAAAAAGGCATGGAGAGGGAGGCGAATGCAGAAAGGAGGAAAGAAGTGAGGATGAGGAAAGATTCAGAGAAGTAGTCAATGGAGAGGAATTAAAGGAGGCCCTGCCAGACGGCGTCTCTTTTTTTGGCTTCTGCTGAGAGAGTGATGGGCAGTCTGGGAATTGAGGAAAAGGACAGGTTTGGAGTAGCCACTGTGAATAGAAAGTGAATAAAACAATTTCTGAGCCAAGTTGAAACACCAGCAAAGGGAGACTTTCAGAAGAATATAAAACTGACAGAGGATAGTAGGGTTATGCTGTTTTCAGGGGTTTTCAGTACTCCTGGAGCAGAGAAATTGAATCGGGTTGATTTTTGTTTTGATGGCTGGCAGGACTGATGCCAAAGCACAGGCTTAGGTGACTGAAGTTGCTGGTGGGACCCAGACTTGGGGGGAAGGGAAAGAAGCCAGAAGGGACCGGAAGTCGGAAGATGTAAGATACTGGAGGTAGGAGTAAGACTGAAGAGTAGGTTTAATGCCAGGAGAACATGTGAACTGAAGGCGCACAGGAGTTTGTGGTGAGAAACTGAGATTTCAGAGGAACAGCAAATATTATTAATGAATATTAATGAGTGGAGATATGTGTTAACATTATATAGGATAGTTTTATATTAGACTTAAAGGAAAATGTCCTAAAAATTCTATCAACATAGCTCTATTGCTTGGCACTTTTCAACTCTAGGCTTGGGGAAACATTGGAAACCTCTGTTCCTTAAGGAAGATGAAAGTGAAAAGATAGAGCTTGAAAAAGCAAGTACATCTGGGGACGATTAATTACACGTAAAAACAAAAATACCCTCAAAACAAGAAACAGGGCAGGAGAGGTAAGCACTCTGCTTCTTACTATGTTAAATGACTAGATGGAAAAGAATTCTTTGCCCAAATCTTCATAATAAGCCAATTTTATTTGGTTTATACTTCCTGTAAATCTTGAAACAAGAGAACTTTTATTTAAGTTTCATTATATAAATCCCCCCCTACCCCTGAAAAACAGCTTGAATTCTCTTTTATGTTCTTGTCATCTTCCTGGGGTTATGAGTTTGATTAGTAAAAGTGGACCTGTAATTTCTAACTTCATGCTCTACACTTTATCTAACTATTCATTATTGCCCTAATTTCTTTCTCTAGAAATCAGTTTTTAAACTGCTACTTTTCCAAAACACTGTTTCTAATATTGAAGTCAAAGGTAAAAAGATAAAAAAGCATTAAATTTACTTTTAAACATTCTCAGGGAATGTTTAGTTTCAAGCGAATAAAGCTGTACATGACTGTTCATAGCAGTATTGTTCATAATGTCCAAAAAGTAGAAACAACCCAAATCAAATTCCTGTCAACTGGTGAAGGGGTAAATAAAATGTGTTATATCCATACAGTGGAACAGTATACAGCAATAAGCAGAAATGAAGTACTGACGTAGGCTACGACATGGATGAACCTTGAAAACATTACATTAAATGAAAGAAGCTCAACACTAAAAGCCAGACACAAAAAGCCACTATACCGTATGATTCCATTTACATAGAATTTCCAGAACAGGTAAATCCATAGAGAGAGAAAGGAAACTAGAGGTTGGCAGGGGCTGCGAGGATGGGGAATGGGGAATAATTGCTAATAGGTATAGGGTTTTTGTTTGGGATGATGAAAATGTTCTGGAGTTAGTGGCGATGGTTGCACAACATTGTGAATATACTAAAACCCACTGAATTGCACATCTTAAAAAAGTGAGTTTTATGGTATATGAACTATAGTCAATAAAAAAATAATAACATAAATTGAATTGCTAGAGATTAAAGATTCATCACCTGAAACAGAAACCTCATATCCATTAAGCAGTCACTTCCCATCCTTCCTCCTCCTAGCCCCTGACAACACAGTCTGTTCTAAGTCTCTGTGGATTTGTTTATTCTAGATAGTTCATATAATGGGATCACACAATATGTGTCTGGCAAAATGTTTAGGGTTCATCCATGTTGCAGCGTGTATCAGAACTTCATTCCTTTTTATGGTGGAATGATAGTTGATGTATTCATATACCACATTTGGCTTACCTATTCATCTGTCGACAGATATGTGGGTTGAGAATAATTGAACTTTAATGGAAGACAGATAGATACTTCTTATATTTCCTTATTCCACCTTTTAACTGAAGACCCATTTATTAAAAAATGGCAAAAGGGGAAGACTGTAGGAGAGAGACAAATAGGACGAGAGACACTGGGTTTGGCTTTGGTATCAGGGTAATGACGGCCTCAAGGAATGACTTGGGAAGTGTTCCCCTTCTTTTTTGGAAGAGTTTGAGGAGGATTGGTGTTAATTCTTTTTTAAATGTTTGGTAGAAGTTAGCAGTGAAGCCACCAGTCTGGGGTTCACTGTCGGGAGGGTTTTTTTTTTTTCTTTCCTTCTTTTTTTAGTATGGTCAGGCAGTGGGAATCCAACCTGTGCTTTGGCATGGCAGGCAAGAATTCTGCCTGCTGAGCCACCGTGGCCCGACCAGGAGGTTTTTAATTGCTGATTCAACCTCTTTACTTGTAATTGTTCTGTTGACATTTTCTATTTCTCCTCATGTGAGATTTGGTAATTTGTATGGTTCAAGGAATTTGTCCATTTCATCTAGTTTTTCTGATTTGTTAGCATAGAATTGTCCATAGTACCCTCTTTTGATCCTTTTTATTTCTAAAAGATTGGTAGTAATGTTCTCATTATTTTTGTTATTTGCATGCTCTTCTTTCTTTGTTAGCTGGCTAAATTTTGTCTATTTTATTGATTTTTACAAACACAAAAACTTTGGTTTTTCTTTTAATTCTTTCTACTGTTCTCTATTTTCTGTATCACTTATCTCTGCTCTAATCCTAACTATTTCTTTCTGTTTGCTAACTTTGGGTTTGGTTTGCTCTTCTTGTTCTAGTTTCTTTAGGTGTGAACTTAGGTTGTTTATTTGTGATCTCTCTTCTTTTTTAATGTAGACATTTTCAGCTATAAATTTTCCTTTGAGTACTGCCTTCACTACATCCTATAAATTTTGGTATGGTGTGTTTTCATTTTCATTTGCCTCTAAGTATATTCTAATGTCCCTTGTAATTTCTTCTTTGGCCCATTGGTTATTTAATTTGGTTATTTTATTTTATTTGAAAATTTATTTGTAAATTTTCCAGTTTTCCTTCTGTTATTGATTTCTAGCTTTATTCCATTGTGGTCTGAGATGATACATTGCATGATTTCAATTTTTTAAAATTTATTAAGATTTGATTTGTGGTCTAACATATGATCTATAGACTCACATATGATCTATCCTGGAAAATGATCCATGTACACTTAAGAATGTGTGTTCTCAGAAGGAAAGACAGATGATAAAGATGGAGATGGTATAAACTAGGAATGCCTAGAGTGTATAATGATAGTGACTAAATGTACAAATTAAAAAATGTTTTTGCATGAGGTAGAACAAAGGAATGTCAATATTGCAGGGTGTTGGAAATAGATGGTCATTTATATTTTAAAACTTTAACTTATGTTTGAGATTAAAACAAAAAATGTCTATTTGGTACTAAATTTATATTTTGACTAGAGCATCTCCTAATATAACTTAGGTAGACAGCTTAATTGAACACCATAAGTACATGGAAACTTGAGTAGGGCATGAGATTCTGTAGGTTTGTTTAGAGTGAATCCCCAATAAATCCCAGAGTGATTTGAACAGGGAATAAAAAAGTATTTGCAAAGTCCCCTTGGGGGAATGGTGAGAAAGGGGGAAAATC
>PVIY010062929.1:0-10684 GCA_004026745.1 Myrmecophaga tridactyla | reverse complement strand
TTGAGAGAGAAACCCTGAACTTCATCGGCCTTCTTGAACCAAGGTATCTTTTCCTGGATGCCTTTGATTGGACTTTTCTATAAACTTGTTTTAATTCTCGGCCTTAGAACTGTAAACTAGCAACTCATTAAATTTCCCTTTTTAAAAGCCATTCCGTTTCTGGTATATTGCATTCCGGCAGCTAGCAAACTAGAACAGTATGCATTACCAATAATCTAAGTGTTCCCCAGCTCTACAGTCAAAACTCTTGCTTACATTCATTTTATCATTGTATTGTACAATAAGTTACTTGTGTCCTGCCTTTTTAAAACTGAAAGCTAACACACACTGCACTCTTATTACTCTGTGGTGCAAGTGCAGCGCCAACCACCTACATGCCTGATCTCCCAGGAGCCCCACAGGAAAGGAACGGTCTCATCATATCCATTTTTCTGATGTGAAAAGTAAGGTTTAGAGAGATTAAGTGACTTGCCCAAGGTCACAAATCTAGTTAGTGGCAAGGCCAGTGTTTGAACCCAGTTGTGGCTAAGTCCCAGTACCTCTATTAATCTTACTCCTATGTCACACCATGTTCTCCTCAAATGTGTTCTGTTTTGGACTTGCAACTGCTTGTTTTCTCCTTCTCCATTAAGTTACAGTGTAGAGCTCTCTGGACCTGTTTAGAGATCTGCCAAGTTTTTCCCTAATCCTCCAGGAATTGTCTGAAAACAGTAGAAAGCTAACTTGGGAAAGATTGACCCACTACTATAGAAGCTATTTATGACACAATTAATCCATGCAAAATTATATACATCAAATTATAAACAACATAAAGAGGTGCCAGTAGTAATTAATGCCTATTTCTTAGTCCAGGAAAACTCTTTCCTGGCTGCCTAAGACAAAATGTCACTGAAATGTTTAGATTTCTCTTCTCTTCTTTTTGCTCAGGTTTTGCTGAGCCTCTTTTGCTCATACTGTTTGCCAGCGTGCTGTAGGATATTCACCACCTCCTATCTGGGTCTTGACCACTATCCGTCCAAAGTCAGTTGTCTCTCCATCTGCAATTTCAAGTACAAGGTATTTACCAACAAAATTGTTAAGAAAGGTTTCTTTCCCTACCATATGCTCAGCAAGACACTAATGACTACTCCTTTTCAAGGAATGTCTCTCTTTTGTTTGTGGTGCTGTGGCTCTTCTGTCTGTGGGTCTCCTTTTCAATTACTTCTTTTTCTATCCCATCCCATGACAAGGAAAGAGATTTTGTTAACTCCTCCACTGGTAAAAATATATAATAATAAGATGCCAGCTAAGACAGATTCCCCATTGGGCAAAAAGTCAATGCCATGACACTTCCTGTTTTCAAACTCAGCATCTTTGCTGATTGTAGCAGCCCAGTGATTTGGTAATTTAACCATTTTTATGGTCAGTGCCCATGTGGTCTGCTTATACCACATCAGATTGCATATAACAACAACATCAGATTGCACATTTTCATTCGCTTTATATATCCTTCCCTTCTCCTGAAAAACTACAGACTATGAATGAAAACCCATAGAAAATATGGCACAAAATCAGTAGTGCATTAAACCATGCAGGGGACAATTGTTTCTTTGGGCTGATGAGCATGTATTTGCCCTTCCTTTTTATAATATCATCCTGGGGTTCTTTTAGGATATTACCTCTCCTTCCCTGAGTACAATGTGGGGCAATCATCAGTTCAGGAGCTTGGCTGAACCTAGCCATTCGGGGGGAAGGGTGACTGTACTGGTCCAGTCAGATGTCCTCCCTGGAGGACTGCCCTGAGCCCCAGGCATTCCACCGGCAGTACCCTGATGAGCTCAAAGAGGAGTTCCCGCTCCATAGATTCCTGGAGTGTTGGCAGTCCTCATCCTGCTGTGAACCTAATTCTTCAGTCTTCATGTTCCTTCATATCCTTTCAACAAATTTTCTTTTTACCCAGTCAATTTCTGCTGCTTCCATCCAAATAAATCATGACTGATATACATCTCCAGACTGCCACCTCTTGTGGACATTTGCCTAGTGTCTTAAACAGCATCATACATGCTATATCATGTCTTCATCTATGGATAATTTGCAGCATCTGTGGAAAGAAAATGAAACCCAAACTAAATATTTCCATCAGCTTTCGTATTTTGCTCAATTTAAGCTAAATGTCATGTGAAATTTATCTGCCTGTCTTACAAGGCTTTTCTTAAGTGGCACACTATTTTGTGTTTTGTGTCTATTGATGCAATTCCTCTTTACTGATCCACCTACCACTTAATGGTCCCGTGGGAAAGGACACCTACCTTCTTTGATTTACACTCTCATAAAAGCCACCCGTGTTTGAATTCTGAGCTTACTGTTTATTTGTCCCTCATTCTAGAAAGAAAAAGGGTGACATGAGGGGAAAAAAGAAAAGTTTTGGCATATTCCACGGTAAGGAACAGGGGAAATTAAAAACCCTTACCTGGAATACCACTAGATAAGGAATGGATCTTCTTGCTTGCTTAATTCACTTCAAAACAGTCTAAAGCTTTTAAACATCTCCCATTCAACAGGTTGAATGATTTTCTATCTAGGTAATCATTGCCCAGTTAGGAAACCTGAAACAAACCTCCATGGTCTTTCTAGTGGTCTCCTAATCACCATTTACCTCCTAAATTGCCCACCCTAAGTGAAACGCAAATAAAGGCCAAGTCCCTAGGATTGGTGGAAAAGTGAGAATTTCGCAAACATCAGAATGTTTATATTCTTTCAGTACTGTTTCCTCCCTATCAGAGAAGTGTCAAAGACAAGGATTCATTTCATTAACTCAGGGTAACCTGGTTTTCATCTTCTCGCTCACACCTGAAACACCTGCTGTCCGTTTCTATCTATACTGCCACATGTGGGAAACTTGCCGTTTACAGAATGCAAGGAAGCCTTTTCCATGGTCTTATAAAGCAAGCCTCCTTTTTATCCACTTGAAAAATTTTCTGCCTCCCTCTTAAAACTTTGGCAGAAATATAGCATAAGAGTATTGCAGTATAATAAGGCAATTAATAATTCTAGGGACCAACAAGAGATGTAATGTGATGTGATGCTTCTTTCACCTCTAAAACATTAGGTTTAAACTGTAGAATATGAAGTATGGTTGTCTTTATCTTTATGCCACCAAAGGAACCCATAAAGATAAAGAATGACAGCATCTGAAAAAGAGTTAGCATTTCCAAACCTACCTGTCATTTCAAATGGCAGATGAAACATGGAATCAGACTGTAGTGAAAGCCAGCAGACAGAGGAGTGGAACTGGGAGGAAAACCTGATGCCCCTCATTTCCTAAAACGAATGGTTTTAATATTGCATGGTCTTATGTTCATTACAAAGGAAATTAGAACAATATGCCTTCACACACCAAATAGGAAGAAGGAGGAGAAGCGGGAGTTGGGAGTGGAAAGGGACTGACAGGGAATCTAGAAAGATATATCACAGACATTCCCTGAAACAAAGGATGAAAAAATCAAGTTCTGGGTCTCCATGATTTCTCAACAGCCTGTGCAATTGCTGCATGGACTGCCCTGATTAATACGTGCATTTACAGATGCCTCCTTTTTCTAACGGTCTTGACCTATGAAACTTTCATTTTTAGAGATCTGGAATGAAGTCTGAGGTTGGAACACATCAAGAGACACAGCACATTGTCTATCTTTTATCATTATGTCATTAAAAATTATAGAGAGTAGTAACTGCCTATTCTTTTCTCCCAAACAAAAAAAATAGCAGATTCCTATAGCAGAAGAGAGAGTATTTAGTGGGAATTTGTACTCCATGATTCAAGATCCCTCCCCTTCTTACTTTTTAACAAAAATAAAAAACAATCATATACGAAACAACTGGATACATTTTGTCAAACATTTTGTTGTTCTGGGAAAAATGAGCATATTTTGCCTCTCCTCATTCCTTTCATTCATCTAACATCGTCTTTTCATTCTTTTCTCCAGTGTTCATAAAATTTATTTTATGAGTCATAGTCTAATTTTTGCAGCAAGAGTAATACAATATTTCGTATCAATAATATGGACTATACTAAGACAGAATCAACGTGACCATATTTTACAGCTTGGCTTCTTTTAACCATTTGGTAGCTAAACCTAGTTTTTAAAGTAAATTTTAATAATCCACCACTTTATTCAACACTCTGGTCACCCAATAAAATTGGGGTTATTTTAGTTGCATTTTCTCATTTTAAAATATATATGGGGCAGGCCATGGTGGCTCAGCAGGCAGAGTTCTCACCTGCCATGCCAGAGACCAGGGTTCAATTCCCAGACCATGCACCAAAAAAAAAAAAAAAAAACCAACTACATATATATAATATGCAGGCTGCCATTGTTACCGTGCAGAGCCAGAGTAGGATCCGTGGCCAAGAGGAAGGAGGAGAAAGTGGAGGTAGAGGAGGTGCCGGACCAAGGAGGATAGATTCCCAGTAATGGGGTCACTGGATCAGAGGGTGATTACCCTGTAAATAACAGTGTGTATCTCACAGCACCTTCTATGGCATTGAATTGTCAGTACTTACACCACACTATGCATGAGTCCAAGCTAGTGGTCCTTGGTTCAGGAGGTGTGGGGAAGTCTCCTTTGACAGTTCAATTTGTTCAGGGAATTTTTGTGGAAAAATATGACCCAACAATAGAAGATTCCTACAGAAAGCAAGTGGAAGTAGATTGCCAACAGTGTATGCTTGAAATCCTGGATACAGCAGGGGCAGAGCAGTTTACAGCAATGAGGGATTTGTATATGAAGAATGACCAAAGGTTTGCACTAGTATATATTCTATTACAGCTCAGTCAACATTTAATGACTTATAGGACCTGAGGGAACAGATTTTATGGGTGAAGGACACAGAAGATGTTCCAATGATTTTGGTTGGCAATAAATGCAACCTGGAAGATGAACGAGTAGTTGGCAAAGAACAGGGTCAGAATTTGGCAAGCCAGTGGTGTAACTGTGCCTTTTTAGAATCTTCTGCAAAGTCAATGATCAATGTTAATGAGCTATTTTATGATCTGGTCAGACAGACAAATAGAAAAACACCAGTGGAAAAGAAGAAGCCTAAAAGGAAATCGTGTCTGCTGCTCTAGACCCATAGAAAGCAGTAGCTCTGAGCCAGATTACAGGAGTGAAGAACTATTGCCTAATTGGAAAGTGCCAGCATTGCAGACTTCAAAAAATTAAATCTGAAGAGGCTTCTCCTGTTTTATATATTATGTGAAGAATTTAGATCTTATATTGGTTTGCAAAATTTCCCTGGAGAAAAAATTGTTCTGTGTATATCTCTTGGAAAATAAGACAATAGTATTTCTCCTTTGCAATAGCAGTTATAACAGATGTAAAATAAATATACTTAACTCTAATATGATTATACAAAAGAGCATGGATGTATTTCAAATGTTAGATATTGCTACTACAATCCAATGATTTTATATTGACCTTTTTATCATGATTCTTTCCTGTCAAGCACTAAAAAGTTGAACCATTATACTTTATATATGTGATGATATGGATTATGAAATTTCCCCTCAACTCATTGCAGCAGATAATTTTTTTGAGTCATTGACTTCATTTTATATTTTAAAATTATGAGATAACATTCTGTCATTATATTCTAATTAAAATTGTTTGTGCATAGTGCTTTGGAAAAAATGCATCTTTTATAGGAAAAAAACTGGGATAACTGATTTCTATAGCTCTCAAAGCTAAAATATGTACTAAACCAACTCTAATATTACTTCTTGTGTTTTACTGTCAGATTAAATTACAGCTTTTATGAATGATTAAAAAACATATATGCAATATGTAAAACAACTCCCCAAGTTTAGAAATACATAAAAACATATTAACAAGACCAAGTAGCCTAATGGCTATAGGCACAGACTTTGGGGTTGAACAAACCTGGGATCAAATTCAAGCCCTATCACTTATTAAAATCATTGTGACAAGATACCAAACCTCTCCAAGCCTTTGTTTTCTCATAATTGTAGTTGAAGTAGGTTGGATAATACATCATAAAATGGTGTAAGATTTAAAGGAGATAACGGAGTGACACGCTTAATACTGAACCTGGCATGGAGTAAGGAATTAAGATACAGCTCTGGTGGGGGCTGTTTGGACATAATGGAAGGAGAACTAGAGTCCTCCCCAGGATCCCTGGATTGATTCTTGGCCCCACTGTTGACTGAGAATGTGCAAAGTGAAAAGGATAGGCACACGGACCTTCCAGGAATGGTATTCTATGGGTCTTTGATAAATATTGATTATGCATTAGCACATTGTCTCCTCCGCCTGAATACTTTTTTCAGTACCAGCTCCGCCAGTTCAGGCCTCAGTTCAACATCACTCAGGAGACCTTCCCTGCCTCCTGGTGTGATAAAATAGTGATCTTCTGCTCTCCCTTCGCTACCTCCTCACAATCACACATCCACTCTTCATCACATCACTCTGATTATTTCCTTCATAAAGCATGTTATCATGTGCCACCTCCCATTAGACTGTCAGCTTCCTGAGAGCTGGTTTCTCTCCTACTTATTTATCATTTTATTGCCTATGTTAACAACAGTGATTGGCACATACTAAGTGCTCAATAAATACTTATTGAATAAAGAAATATCACCCCTGGTTATAAACCCAAGAGACATGAGTGCACATATGCACAAAATATTTCCACAAGAATGTTCTTAGCACCTTAATTCAGAACAGCAAAAAGAAAAAAACAAAAAACAAAAAAAATGGAAACAACCCAAATGTCCACTAACAGGAAAATGGGTAAAAAAAAAAAACTATTTGGATTTTCAAACATCAGAGTAATAGCTTGTGTACTATATGCAGGCAAAGAACTGGACCAGTTTAACTGACATGCGTAGCACCCATCACTGAATTCCTTCTCTTCAGTCAGAACACCTACATGTGAGAATGTCCATTTAATTTACAGAGTTACAGGTTTGATGGCGCTTTAGCAGCATTTGCTCTAACCCTATCATGGACTTGCAGCAACATGCTGAGTTACACAACTAGCTATTGGCAAAGTTAAGACAAAAACACAAGCTTCCTGGCTCCTAATTTTCAGTGCTCTTTCCACTGCATTTGTCTCTTTGCCTACAACATAATGCAAGAGCTCTGGAATTAAACTTCTGTCTGCCACTTAGAAGCTGTGTGAGTTCTGTGTTGCTGCAATCTCTCTTAACTGATGTTTCTCCATCTGTGTTATGGAAATGTAATAGTTTCCACCTCGGAGATTTGCTGTGAGGTTTAAATGAGATAATACATGAGTCAGTGGCATAGTAATCACTCAATGAATGTTGTGATCATGACATAAAATCAAGTGCACTGTGTCCTTTGAAATCAATTCCACACCCAGATGAATACTACCAGGCGGGAAGTAAGATGGAAACAGAGTTGCAGGCAATTCATAGAAGCCAGCAGTCAGAAGGCTAGCAAATATCATAACCTTCTCCCTAAAAGTTAAATGTTTTTAAATATTGGTTTGCATAAGACCTTTTGAAGAAAACTTCCAGTTTCTTCTAAAGGTAAGTCTTCAAATAAGGGGTAAATATTACATTTTATATTCAACTGAAGGAGTTGATTTATTTCTTTCATAAAGTAATATATTTGGGTTTTGAAAGTCATATCAAATTACCTATAGAGTTATGGGGGCTTAAATGTTGTTAAAAGTTCTAGTACATTTCTCTTCTGTGCAGAGGTGAGCAGTCTGACTTTAAACACAACCACTGAAATTTTCATTTTAGGCTTTTATCAAATTATATGAGCCCACACATTTCCAAAGTGAAGGCTGCTTGGCTGAGATAAATATGCAGAGTTAGTAGGGGATGGGGGAATACTTTGAAAAAGCCACCCAAATAAG
Organism: Myrmecophaga tridactyla; assembly: GCA_004026745.1. Lineage (NCBI taxonomy): Eukaryota > Metazoa > Chordata > Mammalia > Pilosa > Myrmecophagidae > Myrmecophaga > Myrmecophaga tridactyla. The sequence goes on along the minus strand of PVIY010062929.1, from coordinate 2,802 downwards.
ACAGATATATATTGTCTAAAACTCTAAGAGGAAATCAACAGCAATGCATTCCCCACAAAATGTAAATAGTTGTTTGATTCTTTTTCAATAAAACCAATGACCGCAAGGAGTTCCATTTCTTCATCTCCGCAAATTCTGGCATTGCCTTTTGTTTTTGCTAAATAAAACCTGAAGTCAACTGATGAACAGGCTACCATTTGATGTTAAAACATCAGAAAATGGCAGTGCATTATTATTGAAGCCCAGAAAGGGGTGGGATTGGAAGGGAGTGGTCTAAAATTCCTACGAAGTCTAAAGGTTTCTTTAAGCATCACCAGATGCATGCGATGCTATGAACGAACCTCAGCAGTACATGAAGAGCCAAGTGCTTTCCTTATCAGAGGACAATTTGATAGTGGTGAAGACTTTATATTTCCTCTATTGTTTCCGAAAACAAATAGGAAATACACTATTTAGATTCTCAGGCAACTAAAATAGAGGCGTTTTATGGCAGATGGGATTTTTGTGAGCTGTTTGTCACCATATACCAGGCTTGTTGAGAAGCAATCGTTTTCTGCTTCATTACACTAAGATAGTTCAGTTTAGGGTTCCACTCAGCTGTGAAATGATTTTAAAACTTCTATAAGGAATGAAGATGGGATTTTTTATATATAATAAAAGATTGTTGACAAAATGTACTAAAACACAAAGAAAGTGGTCAAACACACTGTTTTTTTTGTGTCAGGGGAAATAGAGGTATGCTGAATCTCCTACTTATGCTTAGTTTGCTCATTTATGCCAACCAAGAAAGCTACAAAATGTTCTTATTTTCTTCACCTGAAAAGAGGTAGGCGTACCTTTTACATTTTTACATAGTCTTCTATAAATAGAAAGGGGTGAATGCTTGAGAGAGGATCAACTTCAGCTTAAAATATATAAAAGGAAAAATGAACTTAGGAAATGCAAGAAATAAAGAAATGCATTGTATTTTTTAATGGCTTTACTTTCCTGAAAACTAATTTATTTTTAGTTTGTTTTTTTTTTTTCATGTTTGACCATGTTCTAAAAAGATCAGTATTGGAGGTAGGGGGACCGTTAAGTTTATTATTTTAGGGATTATAAATTTGTCACATCACCTTTCCTGGCTCTAAACCCTCACAATGCAATTCAGGGGAGTCAGGAGAGCTTGGATCAATTCCTAAACCAGCCACCTCCTTATGTGACCTTAGGTACATTAATTAACTTTTCTGAGCCCATTTTCTTCATCTGAAAAAGACTATTTGTAGCAGAAACCTTATCTGTTATCTATTGTCCCAATAAGGCTGCATAACAAATAACCAAAAACCTCAGGGGCAGGCAACAATAACACTGATTTAGCTCACTGTGGGGTTGGGCTGATCTAAGATGAGCTCAGTTAGGCTCAGCTGTTCACAGGGCTGTGCCTGCAGTTTGGCTGGCCTGCTCATGTCTGTAACTTGGCTCGGCTAAGGTTTGGCAGGCTGCTGGCTGATCTAGAATGGTCTCAACTTGTTCAACTGGGGCAATTTTTCTGTTTCATGACTCTACCATTCTTCAGCTCCCTAGCTTGGGCTTGTTCTCATAACATAGCAAAGATGCAAAGAGAGAACAAACCCAGTCACACAAGAGTTTTTTCAAGTGCTTGCCTGCACCACACTTGATTGCATCAACTGGGCCAAAGCAAGTCACATGGCCAGTCATGTGGCCATATGAAGTGGGGGGGAGCTACACAACTACATGACAAAGAGTGAAGGATTGGGTCATTAATGCCATCAGTCTGCACACTTGTTCCTTGTTTTAAAGAATGAGATATCGTGGAAGTTTATGAAACCATTAGCATAGCACTTGGCACCCACTAGGCACTCAGTAAATGTTACTTTCCTTGCCTTCTAAATGTGTCCAGTCTCTTTAAATCCCACTCAATGAATCCCCTAAGATTTTTATTTGCATGTTCAAGAGGTCAAATGAAAAATAAAAATTATTATATAAAGGACTTATAGTTTTCTCTCCTTCCCAAACCAAGGTATTCACTCTCAGGGACACAAGATACCATGTGACACCTTCAATAAACATTTGATGCAAAGACTAGGGAAATAAAGTATGGTTTTTATACTGAAATGCAAGCAGATGTTGTAGTATCAGCCATAAGGAGTGGCATATAACAAGTCACTCGTCTCTGCTTTTTGGGGGCTGAGGTTAAAAAGGAAAAGTTTGACAGACTTTAGAGATGAACCTCCAACTCTGAGCCTGTTCTGAAGGGGCAGATGTCCTTATACATATGCTGTTTTTCAAACATTCCCCCTCAAAATCCAAAGCTTAAACTAATAAGATGGGCTCTGAAACAAAGTCAAATATGGACAAGGAAAAGAATTCCCATAGATATCTTGCAAACAAATAAAGTTTGGCTAAGCAAGGCTAAGGTTATGGAGGAGTCTGTTCAGAGGACAGTGAAGTGTGCTTTTTGTCTCAGATGGTAGGAGCTCACCAAAGGAGAGACCATGGGTTCCGTCGTCCTGGGTACTGCCATAGGAGCTTCCACCAGCCCCAGGAAGCTGGAGAAGACAACCCCCACTGTGTTGGTTTGAACAGAAGTATGCCCCCTAAGGAAAGCCATGTTTTGATATAAAACCCATTCCTTAAAGGTAGAATAATCTGTATTCAATACTGTATGTTTGAAACTGTAATGAGATCATCTCCCTGGATGATGTGATTTAGTCAAGAGTGGTTGTTAAATTGGATTAAGGGATGACATGTCTCCACCCATTTGAGTGGGTCTTGATTAGTTTCTGAAGTCCTATAAAAGAG